>JANTFA010159416.1:0-20217 GCA_026413405.1 Phytosciara flavipes
ATTCTACGACGAATATGGTGGAATGAATATTCCCATGTTTAGAATGAATATTCCCATGTGTAGAGTGAACAAGACTTTATAGTAAAATATGATGCATATACTACCACAATATTTATGTAACGAAAATTGATAGTTATTTTAAACGTTTTAGCGTGGAGAGACATAAATATAAAAAAAAGAAAAATGTGTCGGTCACAAATTCGTACATTTTTTTTGGCTAATCTTTTTTTGAAAATATTTTTTTAATAAAATTTTTAAACTTAAAAAAAAAGGAAAATAAAATTTATTTTGGTAATTAAAGTTTTTTGTTTGGATGGAAAAGTTTGACATGTGAGAGAGGGAGAGAGAGAGAGAGAGAGAGAGTTTTTATGAAAGGGGGAAAGAATACGAGTTTCCGGGGGAAAAAATAAAAATAAAAAACATTTTTTTTTAGTATCAATGTTTAATGTTTATCAATAGAAATAAATAACCGACTTCAATGGATAACATCAAAGTGTTGTTGTGTTGTTGTGCTAGTAGTACTGTGCAAATTTATTGTTAAAAGTTTAAAAGTGAAAACCACCCCATATAATAATCTTTGACTGGGTTATTTGCATATCCCACAGAATATCGGTTTTTTTTTTCGATCTTATTGGGGAAGCAACAAAAAAAAAAGTTTTTTTTGCCGTTTTTTTTCTTCTTCGTTTCGAATTCCACCATCCAAAATTTAAAGATAAAAATAAATATTTTGAGCTTGAGTTGAAAATCGTAACAGAATTTTTTTTTCAAAATAAAAATAAAAAAACAAAAAAGATAAAAAGGGAACACAAATCTCTTTAATAACGAGAAGAAGAAGCAAAAAAAAAAAAAAAGTTTTCTTAAAATATAAGATCAGTGTTCCAAGACGAGAGAGACGGGAGAAGCACAGCGAAGAAAAGATTAGTTTCTTTTCCCGATAACTGGAGGCGATTTTCATACAAACTTTTCATTCGAGTAAGTAACATAAAATAGATTTTTTTTCGTTTCACTTTTTTTTTTAAATGATTTCGACTGCTTTTAACCAACACACATATTGCATACACAACCGACTGGGGTACATAGTGTGTTACCGACGAATAGCACGAGAAGAAATCCTTTCGTTTCTGGGGGTATTATTTCTTTTTTGTCGGCAATAAATAACCTCCCTTTTTTATAACCTCACTGGTAATGATGACGACCTGGGAAAACAGTCGTTGTTGAAAACGGCTCTGCTAGTATACCACACAGTCTGATATATATATAGGAATATTGGAGTGTTAGATTGTAATGTATATGATTTTGGATATATAAATATATGGATGAATGGGAGGGAAATGGTTAAAGAAAGTACAGAAAACTCTTTTGCTGTTTTGGTCTTCGGTAAATAGTTGTAATCTGATTTTCGATTTTTCGTTCAGTTTATTGATATTTTACGGTGTTGGTTCATGATCAAATTATTTCTTATCTTCTGCTTCGATTCGGGGGTTGTTTATTCGCAATTCGGAAGGCAAATAATATTTATGCTCTTCGGGGTGTAAGACTGTGACGGATTTACAAGAGAAATGTAGCGGAATTTTATCGATATAGGAAAACGTAAAACGGTCGTGCTGTATTTACACGGTGAATGTACCAGGTTCCTATTTCTTCAGCTGTTTAATTGCTTGAATTCAATGCTTTCTTATCAATATGAATGAAAATGGTAAAATGGAATGGTACTGCACGGTAATAGATTTGTCATGATGACCCACAAAATGACAATTTGTAATGGTTGATTCTATTCGAGAGTGCTAGATATCGCATTATGGTAAATACACATAACGCTGTTAAACATTGCTATGGCAAAAGTAGCTGGCACTGTGAACTCAACTCCCTCATTGAAAGTGGAGACGAGGTATGGCCATAAGTCCTATATAAGACAAAGGACATACCTGCCGTAATTTTCGTAGCGTCGAACGACCTCATCCTTCAAATTAATTTTGAAATTTTTTTTACAAAAATGAATACGGGCGATGCAAAAATGGAAAAACCTCTTGTGAAATCCGCATATCCTCCGGCCCATACAAATCCAAACGATTGACCATACGTTTACATTGTCTCTAATTTCTCTGAACTCCCTTACCCTGACTACGCGTTGCTTCCATTATTGCAACACCGAATCTTAGAGAAAGAAAGAAAGAAAGCTGGCTGATGCGCATAAACAATTGTCAAAATGTTCTGATCATTCTCGAACGTACGACCTTTCCATCAAACAAGAACTTGAACATACTCCACCAACCACAGAGGCGTGTATCACGTGTTTGTCTATTTGGAGTGACATTGAAATCCCAAAATGGAAGGAACGTTGGAATGGATGTTCAAATTTTTCGAATCAATTCCTCCTTCGACTGGCCGGCCTGGACCTTCTGAAAGTGGAAGATGCTCAATGGTTTTCGGTTTGCTGTGTAGAACAATTACATCGATGGGAGTTTCGTGACTCTCCCAATTGTGTTTGCAGTACTGATGCCATTCAGACTATGAATCACATTTTAAGTGACTGTTCCGATGGCACATACGCGTTAAATGAGGTGATCTCTGACGCAATCGAGCGGCTTCGTCGTTTGAAGACATCAATGTGTGATGATTGTAAATTCGATTGAAGTTTCGTAGATTGTGAACTTTAGAAGGAAATTTGGTTGATCTTAAGAAACAAGTGCCATACGAGTGTCTTATGCTTGAAGATTGTTTTCTTCATCATTTTAAATTGCCTACGTAAAATGAGCAGAGCTTAAGCTTATCATTCGAAAGAACAAACAAAAGAGCTGTTTGCAAACCATACCTTGCTACTGGAAATTACCATCAAATATTACAATTTCATTCTTCGCCACTTCTATCTGTTTGAATGAAATCAATGCGGTACACTGTAGAGAACAATAGAATTCTATTGTGGATCAATCGTTGCAGCACAACAGCTAATTGACCAGAAATGAGTACAACATTAACAACAGAATGGCTTTCCGTTGTTTATTGGACAAACAGCAGCGATGATGAAAGAAAATGAGTCAATTTGTATGTTAAGCTGTTCGGTCACAAATTGTGAAACTGTAACCTGTGATTTTTAGCAATTGATTCACTTCGTACGGGACGTCCCCCTTTTTTAGTGCTGCCAGCTTATTAGTCGCCAATAATTCGGTAAGTAAGCATTTTGTGAAGTCAAATATGTGTACAACAATCCAAACAGACCCCAAATGTGAGATAGAACACAAAGTTGGCTTCATAAAATGCATACTTACCAAATCATGGCCCATTTAAATATGCTGGCAGCACTGTTGAAAGTGGACGTCATTTGTGTACAGTCCCTAAAAAATCGCATATCACCGAATTACATTCAAAATTTTTGTCAAAAAAGGCAACCGAAAATTTTGCTCTTCGTCACTGAGTTGAGAAAATGATTTTTTGGGCACATGATGTGCCATTCTCATTCTCGAGTGACAATTTACACATATTGTGCCTTAAAAGAGTATTTCCCCTCGACTGCATTACTATTCCAGCACAAGTTCTACAATTTTTCATAGAAAATGGCGCAAACATTTTTGAAAATACAATAAAATTAGCTAAGCACCGAAACTTGTCGATGTTTAGTTAACTTGCAAACGCTTTTCACTTGATTCCAATTGACTTCGAATTACTAGGCATTGGTGAATGGGAATACGAGCTGCAATGTCAGATTTAGTGCCTCAACGTCTATAAATACAAGAAACCTACTTGTAAATATTGTTCGACCTTGAAAACTTATTTTGAATAACAAAAAAATATTCTCCCAACTCAGTTCTGTTAACGGCATATACTTATACTTTACTTTACTTACTCTATACATTAATAAATGACGTCTCCAGACAACAATATGTAATATTAAGGTCGACATTATATTTGTAACATAGTTTTCTTCATTTGCTTTCGTTTTGAGAAAATTTCTTCGGCTCGTTGGGCGGGAGATGAGTATATAGAAAAACAATGTTAAACGAAATGTTTTGTTCCGTCATATTAGTCATAGTCATACGCGTTTCTAATTGTGCTACTAGCCGAGACAATTTAGCACAACTAAAAATTTAGATACACATCCAATCCAATTCATTAGTAATTTGAGATATTTAGATTAGTATTTTTCGTCACAAGTGAGGAAAGGTAGAATCTTTCGTCGCTAGTGAGAAAAAGTAGAGTGGTTCGTCACAAGTGAGGAAAAGTAGAACTGTACGTCTCAAGTGAGGAAAAGTAGAGTAATTCGCCACAAGTGAGGAAAAGTTGAAATTTCCAGGACTAGTTGTAAGCATGTTCTAACGAGACAAGGCCGAGTGAGACAAATTAATGAGATGAAAAAGCAAAACAAAAACTTTACAACAATTTCAAACTGTCAAAATGTCTAATTATGATCCTAAGGTATACGAAGAAAAAGTGTTTCTTTTACTCGATAAAATGTGTATGATAGTGTAGTAATGACACAATCATTCAGTACATTCTTAAACAATATCATTAAGCCTAAACAGAAGTTTCACAAACAGCACTTGTGTGCTGCTCCGAAAAAAATCAACATAAAAATGTTTTTAATGACACCTCAAAGGGAATTTATTGTCTCAAATAAATTTAAATAATTTTTTTATTCGGATATTTTTCTCATTCTTTCGGTAACGAGTAAAATTTGTACGCACGAATGTGCGCTCAAACAATATGCTATAAATATATATATGTACCACACACAAACAGTCAGTACAACCTCTCTAATACCTACTTTTCATACTCTTATTTATCAAAGCCGAATGTATTTTTCATATAATCAAATAAATGTGTGCCTCTATCTGTCTGTACCATATGTAAACCACTGTCGCGCTGAGAGGAACTTCCAATATTTTTTCTTTCCCGAACGTGCACAGTTCGTTAGCGGTACAATATTATAGATATGAAATATTCGATGAGAAAAAACTGACTGGTTGTACCAGGATACACGCTACACATCCACCATCCACATTCTCCTTTTCCTTCTCGTGTATACCTGGTTATATTCTGGTGTGTAGGGTGAAACATTTCATATTTTTGACTATAAAAAAAAAGTTTATTTTTGCGATGATATGCAAATTTTCAAGCATGATGTTGAGACGGAAAATTCGAAAAGCTAATGGCTTAGGAGGCATGCAAATGGGTAGTAATATCTGGGTATTATCGTCAAAAATAAATTGATGCTTTGCTAGAGAGGACATCATTTTGATTTTATGCTGGCGGAAAGTTTAACAAGGTTTACAGGCGTTTTCAAATTGAGAAAAGTGGGCGGTTAAAATTTAAAATAAAACATTCACTTGAACTATCTCTATACTTTCGTTTAGACGCTAATATAGTCGCTAGTACATAGAAGTAGATTAAAGTGTTAATTAAAGGGTCTGATTCAAGAATGTTGGAGCGGTGCGACGAGATGATGTGTGTCGAAATGATCGCTTGTTGCAACAGTTTTCTTTTCGTGTGAAAGTTGAAAATACAGAGAAGAATTGTAGGGAACGAACACTATTTTCATTCTCATCAACTCATTTTAACTCTCACATTCTATGGTTTTGTGGATATTGTTTCGTTGATACATTTCTAGCCAGAGACTACAGAGATGGTTAAAAAGGCGCGAAATTCAAAAAAGACCACGAACTCAAGAAAACAAAAAAGAGTTTTTTTTCGTCATTTTCGGTATGTGCAGCTTTACAATTTCTTTATACTCCAGCTCACCCGGGGCGATAAGAACGTTTTATAATTAATTTCTTGCTGTCTCTCGGAATTGCTGTCGCCCAATGTTTGCGACGGTTAAAGTAAAACCAAATTTCAGTACTTAAAGACATCCATTCTCGTTATATATTGACTTTGGTTCTTTTGGTTTATATTTGAAATTCTTTCACTTTGCATGGCTTTGTGTTTTAGTTCTCTTTTGAGTTTAATAGTGATCCGAAGACATTAACTTTGACAAATCACAATAATTCAAACAAAAACGCAAAAGGGAATCTCTGTAGCCTTTATAAATCTGTGGCAAAAAAATGGCATTTCAGTGTGGATCTAAAAAGGTGTAGGATTTATTCAAAAACAAAATAGTGCGACTTTGTAATTTGATCTGACTGTAACCAAATTTTATGTTTGTTCTGTGTGTAAGTCTTTTGATTTGACAGAGACGACTCGTCTCCGCTGATTTCATTCTCTATGTCAGTCCACTGAAGATGAGGGTATTCGTGTAAGTATTTGTTTAAACAAAATTAGTAAAGTGAAAGCGGACCTCCTCAAAATGGCTTACACAATCTATTTATTGACCCAAGTAAAAGGTAGTTGAAAGGATTTCCCCATAATTTCAATAAATTTGCAATGAGCTTGACAGTGTCACGAAAAGGTTTTTGTTCATATGAGAATTTGTATTTAACAGTGAGGCGTTTGACCACTGTTTCGATCTGTGAGGTATTTATTACATGTATTTCGACGTTTTGCACTAGTATGCAATTCAAACTTACCATCTCATCAGACCAACTTTTCGATTTGAGCCCTAGAAAGACAAGCATCGGCCCGCACACATCGCAGAAAATCCAAATTGATGGAGAAATAAAGAACAAGAGTGCAATTGAAAAATAACATCTTCGTCGGAATGTTTGACTTTGCCAGATAAGTCGAGGGTTCGAAACTTTGACTTGTCTGGCTTGCTGGACCTTTCATCAAAAAGTTGATCCTAATTCCTTCATCTTGACACCAATTTGGATTGTTTACGGTGTGTGACGTATACAACAGTAGGGCCAACCTCGCTAGGGCCCTTCCAGAGCTCAAATCGAAAAGTCGTAGAACAGAAATGATCTTTGTATCAGGTAACGTAGCAACATAGCAGAGAATTCAAACCATGGTCTTACGAGGGACTCAAACGGTCGTGGGCTCCAGGACTATCAATTCTCAATATAATTTAGATGAAAATGTAATTTCATTGACTTACGTAATAACGAAAGCTCTTTGCGGCTTTCAGTTTTCGTCGGTCACGAATTGCGAAAAAGTGATGCAAATTTACACAAATTACATTTTCGCTAAACTGCTTTGACTTTTCTTTAACATCAAAAAACGAAAAAACGCTGCTGATAGCGTTGTTGTGGTTTGGTTATTTTCTATATATCAACTGTTGCACGAGCCAAAAAGTTCATTGTATTTTATAATATTTTGGTCTATTCGAAATATTTCTTTAAGAAAGCTAACCATAACCATTCAGAAAAGCCTCTTTTTGTGAACCGTATGATTAAATTTGGGATAATATTAAACGTTCATTGTATATCTGGAGACCGTCGCATAATGGGCACATATTTTCGGAGCGTTACGAGAGGACACGTAGGGTATTGTATACATTTTTATGATTGATATAGATGTAAAGGTTGCTCTACACAGCGGATGTTACCTTTTGTACTCATATAAAATGAATGTATTCCTTCTCTGATCAAAAAAAAAATCATTTTCTTTCTTATTTCGGCAAAAGTCGATGCTGGCTAAATAAGCGAAATGTATTCTTGAAACGTACATGTGTGTTCCGTTTCAAGAATTATAATAAGAAAACAGTGGAAGGTCACACCACCAGCACGGTGTTAGTTTGGTAGAAACAGTATTCACCTCGGCTGGCTAACGTGGAGTCGTTAGCCCCGTACGATGTACATATGGCAAATTTCACAACCTTGTCACATGACTAACAAACTGGGTCTTGGAATAGTTCGGAATCGGTGAGACTTTTCTTAGAGCAACCTTCACGGAACCTCATCTGGGATACTAGTGATCCTCTTTCGAATGAATCACATACGCTCTAAGAAAATATCAATGGATTTCGAGATATTTTGGTTTAAACTTTGTTGATCACGGGACAAGGTCGTGGATTGCCACATATGGTTATTTGGATTGATATGCCGTTTGTAACATTCGCGATTCCAGCTAGACGGTAAGGGAATTTATGCATGTTTATAGATTCCTAATCAACAATAAATGAATGTCTATCCATCTGTATGTTCGTCACGTCAATAATTTGAGGAAATCTAGTACGGTTTCAACAAATGTTTTTCCCTATTTATTTTACTTTATCGGTGCTACAGCCACTTATGGGCCCTGGCCTGATCGAGAATCTGATTCGACACCGTCTCATTTGTGGGCGTCCCGTTCCTCTACGCCCTTCTGGATCTTTTAAAAAGAACTTTGAGCTCTGTTATAATCCATGCGTGCTAGATATCCAGCTCACTTCAACCGTTGGACTTTCACTACTGCCACCAATGTCCGGTTCAACCAAATCCCGTTTCAGCTAAAAAGGTTTTGTGCAGCATCTTAGTGACATTGCGCGAGACTGGTGTGTGTGTTGTCTTGATTACGCTGATCTTCTGAAATTCTTGAATTTTTCTATCGTTTCTGTTCGTCCTTCCGATCCATTGCAAAGACATCGGAAAGTGTTTGTGCTTGTGGCAAGTTACTTAAGTTTCAGAGTATTCTTGAGCCAACACATCTTATTATTGGCACACAACAGTTCAGTTTGTTTCTATAGAAAAAAGTTGCAATCGAAAAGATGTTATCCGACATGATTTATTAATACGTTCCTACGCTGGCTCTGTCATTTTACATACATACCTTCCAGTATTCTATTCAAAAACTGAGATGATTTATGACGAAACTATCTTTATTGATAACTTAATGATTTATTGGTTCATATTATAAATGAATTCAGTGAGGAGAGTTACAAGAAGAAGAAGAAGAAGAAGAAAAGATATGAATTATTCCATCACCGAAGCGAGTCCTAAATGTCTCTATATAAAACACACGCAAAAAAGAAAACTTTCATTCATCAACGAGCACTTCTCATAGTTTTCGTTAATATGATTGTACGTCCACATAGACACCGGCTGTGCGTGTATGTGCCTTCAATAATATGCCATAAATATAAATTCTATTTCGTTTTCAATTCACTGGCATTTACGATCACAGTTTTATGAACATTTTGTTTAATTGAGCAAGTTTATGACAATCAAATTTCGAAGGAAAAGGACATATGATTTTTCCACATAAGTGATTTTCTTGAGATGTACCCTCACCCCTTGATGAGCTGAACACCACATCCGTATATATATCCTGCCGTTTCATATATATGCTTACTGAACCAAAATGCCATTATAATATTATGCGAAACAGCTTGTGTCGTGTATAATAATGGATAAAGTTAAAACAAAACTAATGCAAAATCTTACTTCGAGTGTATTTAGGGTGCATCGGTGCATCAAACAATTTTTCGTGTTAAGAATGGTAACATAATGAATTAACGTAACCATTAGTGAGAACAATGTGACATGATCGAGTCGTTCAGCGATACCATTCATTATTCCAACAAATTACCTCGGCATGCTAGTTTCTTGAAAACCCAGAGGCGGCTCAGAAACTCGATCTGGGTGAACTGGATCTAACGACTTATACAACACTTGACCTGTCACTTCCTTTCAGAACTCAAGGACTGGTCTCAAGTTGACAAGTACTGCTATTTCACACTATCACAATTGCCTATATTTAGCTCATTCCATGACATGCCCCGCGATTAGCGAAATTGGATATTGAAAATGCACGGAATCGATGCGGCAAACATTCTCTAAAGAACGTTTAATGGATCTCGTGATATTTTGGTTTGAAGTTATGGTTTTGGTTAGTCATGCGACAATGTCATGGACACATGCTGGCATAACCAGTTCTCTGTTCTTGTTGACGTCCCTAGGAAACAGGCTGGTGTATCATTGGAAAGTGCTTAGAATTCTAGGTATTGTTTCTACTTTGACATTAAAATATTTTTGACATTTATTTTCCTAGCCCAAGCTGCAGAGCTTTGCTAAGAATGAACATATGTGATGATCTAGTGCCCGGATCTTAAGGTCCAAGAGCTTCATGCACTTAACAAATGATCCATCATCAAACTAGTGTCTACTAATTCTAACTTGCCCCTTTGCCTCTTCTACGATTTTCTTTTAAATTGTAACCAAAAGTATGGAAAAATCACTTTTTCACTGTGCAAGATTCGTTCTGAACTTTTTTCTGCTAACTTTAAAAGAAATTTACTGTCTACCCCATGCAAAAGTTGAACATTGCATAGCAATATGTCCCATGCGAAAATGATCCATTACAATGGTGGAACATTTTCGGTTCATTTCTCTTGAATTTTTATGTGAAATTCAACTTTCGCATGTAGCAGGCATGTGAACCAGACTACATTGGCTGCTGAGCTACGTAATTCATTAATTCGGAAATAATATTATGACGAACGAAACAAGCTTTAATAACAGTTTTTCGACAAGTTTACCTCGCCATCGGCTCTACACATGTCGAAAAGACGGTAACTGTTGCTCAAAAACGTAATTATGAGTTTGCTTTTTATCACGAAATGGTTCTCCCTTGTAATGAATTGTGGAACGAACCGATGAAGGCTAGTGGAGTATTCACACGAGCTGACAGAATTCTCAAGCTGTTTCAAGCAGTGAAGTAACGAGAGCGCACGTACCGAAAGTTAAATATTTATTTACAAGCGCGTAGTAACGTATGTTATAAAATGAAGTAGCGCTGACGAACGCTTAAGAGGAAAAATAAATATTTGCGAAATAATGTACAAAGCTTTGTATGCAACACTGTTTTGCATATATGTAAAATATGTGGAAAACACGCCTACCTACGGCTGGCATTTCGATAATCTTTATATCCCAGTGAGCATCATGGCGAAAATCCTTTGATTTGACCACTATGAAACAAACAAAATACCACGTTTGGCAATCTCTCTGAGCGATACATAACAACTATCGTGAACAAAATTCAAATTCCTATAAATTGTGTAACATGTTTGATGGCTCACCACTGCCACAACAAATATACCGATCCACCAAACATTCAAACAAGCTGCCCTCTGCCTCCATTTAATCCATATTCCGCTAAGCTGAACAAGGTAGCAGAGTTCAAGGTACTATTTTTATCTGTGATATACTTAACAAAACAAAGTCTTGAAAGAGAACTCGAGCATAATCTAAAAGAAAAATTATCCGTGAAAATCGATTATCTAATCCATTTACATCCAACAACAAAGAAACATCGGATTATTGCTGAGTAGCTACCTCACTCCAACAACACCCAGCTAAAGATCTACTAAGCTAATTTTCATGTTTTTTTTTCTTTCCTAATTGGTATCATTAATACCTTAAATTGTGCGTTTTATTTGCACTTACCCAATTTATAATGGGAAATAAAATTCAAATTCAGCCTATACTTCCCGTAGATATGTACTCGAATGTATCGAGAGAAGAGAAAAAAAAACCCTTAAACCCAAATTTGTTCATTTGCACATTTTCGATTATCTTCCCGAAAAAGATTTATTGAAAAATGAAGAAGACTGGCGGCTGTCAATTCTTTCTTTTTCCCAGTGTCTCGAGGATTTGTTTACAAAATCTTCAGCCTTCTTGGTATACAATATTATTCTCCTCTCGGTATAGTCGCTCTTCCATCAAGTGATGATACGGGTCATCACATCGCTTTTATTATTTAAGTAACAACAAATCAACATTTAGTTGGGGCGCGTGTGTTCAGCAATATAATGGCTCGTATATCTATTGGATTTGCCTGTACTGTGACCCCGTGTGTTTGAAAACAAAGAGTTCAGCTAATTTTATAAAGTCTGTGTGATGTAGCTGCTATAATTGTAGTAGAGATGAGTGGGTCGGGTTTTTTTTTCGAAACCCAATCAGAGCTCAGCTCGATCCGGATTAAATTTTTGAAACCCGAGAAACCTAGAGGAAATTGAACCACGACCCATCCCTGATTGTAATCGAAAACGTTTCACATTTCACAATTTTAATTTAAAAAAAAACGTTAAATTTCACTTATTTTCAGATTCGACAAGTTAGTGTAGTTCAAAATGGCTAGTTATGTACACGCTTCTCTTGTATTTAAATGCTCTCAGAGTAATTGGATTTTCTTCCAAGAAACACTAATTCCGATATGTTGTGCAATTCTTCTTAAAATTGGAAAGCCGTTTGCATCCCGCCAAAAATCACGAAAATAAAATTTTTCGGGCAATATACAATGACGAATTTTTAAAACCGAGAACTATTTTCATTTGCATCTTTTTTCAACCCAACACTTTCTCGACAACTCTGAAATTCTATGGTTTTGTGGACATTGTTTCTTTTCTTTGACATTCCTTGCATTGACTTACAGAGACTAGAAGGCTACATCAAGAGGCGCGAAATTTGAAACAGGCCACAAATTCAAGAAAACAAAACAATTTTTCAGTTTGTCATTCTTCGTATATGCTCACTCGGAACGATAGGAGCGTTAGATTTCTTGGTTTTTTACAATTACAAACCGTTTGGAATTGTTGTCATCCAATTTTCGTTATTTTCATCTTAGTTTACATTTGAAGTTCGTTCACTTTGAATTATTTTGTGTTTCAGTTCACTTTTAAATGCTCTAGTTATTATTGTCCGAAGATTAGCCATGAACTAAAACAGCTTTGACAAGTTACAATGATTTAAAAAAAGCTTAAACCAAGCAAATAGGCAATAGGTTCATCACAAAGTAACCTAAAATAAATAAATTTTGACGACACATAATCCCGTCGTCTGCAGCTGGATGTCAAAATGAACAGAACACATGCACAGATTCACCTAATTGAAATGATTGAGATAAGATTCCAATTTTCTACAATTGCTTGTTTTGAATTTTGCGCCTTCCGAAGTAAAACTCTCTAGTCTTTATAAATCTGTGGCAAGAATGTCATTTTAGCTGTCAGAATTTTTGGGTCCAAAGAGAGGTGTAGGATCTATTTAAAATAGTGCCACATATTAATGTGAATGCTTGTTATTGTATTGACTTTTGACTAGTGGGCGAGGATTTTTCGGACTAAATTTTTAACTCAAAAAATTGAATATCGGGACGGGCGTTGAAGCTATTTCGGGCAACCCGCTCACCTCTACTTTGTAGCCGATTCATCCTAAATAATATTTATCGCCTGTACAAACGCAGAACATAAATCGTTTACGTAATTATATGATACACAGAATTCGTAAACAAGCGGCGGAAGCCATAAGGTATACTTCTGGTTATAGTTTGGAGCGGAGGAACAACGTAGATTATAACTATAAATTAAAATTGAAGAGAATATAATTATGCGACTAAGTTTTAAAGTTTTCAGATAAACTTGAAAACTAATTAAAAGTGTGGCGCCTTCTCTTACAAAGTGTTCGGTGTATGTCAATGTAAATTAAGATAATGGTTGATGATGGAGTACAGAGTATGTGTCTTGTATCATGCTATAGCCCCACCTAGTCTATTCCATCCAGTCATATAATAACACTGCTTTGCGAAAGCATACACGCCTTAATGCTTGCAACTCCATTTATCTATTAGTGTAACATTCGTTTAGAATGCATTATTAACATATAAAGCTTATCCGTTCGTTAGTTATACTCCCTTAGATTATACGCTTAATCGCTGTTGAACATTAGATTTAGTATTGTATTTCAATCATGCAGAGCTTGCTCCAATGCTCGTCAAACCATTGCTGAAACGAGGAGCACAAGTGTTTTTCCCATAATCATTTCATTATTAAATCACATTAATCTTCGCATTATTATATCCCCATCCCATAGAAACTTTAACGTCGTTCCACCGCACACATATTAGAATTGCTCGAACGACACCGTTGTTTTAATATGAAATGCATTAAAAGTGAAACTACGACTGAAAATATTTGGATTTTCTTTGGTGAAGCTGCAAATTAAGCATTATCGTAACAATTGTGGATAATTTAGATGTCTGTGCTTTCATTAACTGCATGAAAACGGTCACAGAACAAAAATGGTATAGCTGAAAATGACGCCAGTGTTGGGAATCTCTTTTTTATGAGAGGTATATTAGCGATGCCTCCAGCCATATCATTTGTTTTGGAAGTGAAAACACAGACAGACTTGCGTTTTATTTCTATTAAAATTTAATTTTTTGCATTTTGGAAGCATTCACTGGTAATAATTATGAGAGCTACGTTCGCCTCCAAGAGCGCTAGGTTGGAAGCGGTAAATACTCATTAAATGAAGCACATCAGTTGGTATCTTACTCGACAAGTGTCAGCTATTCCGAACCGTTTAAAGTTAATGGACTTTTCGCCAATTCTTTTCGTAGCATTTCAAAATGTTTTTTTTTCTTAACTTTGATAGGTGAAAGCACCTCTCGATAATCTCTAAGCCAAGTTCACACTATCACTCCTCCATCCCATTGATACCTAAAGTGACTAGACACGTACACGACTGCAAAATCACCGCAAATTATGTTAATGTGAAAACAGAACCTCATCATGTAGGCTATAATTTCAACGCTTTCAAATGTTGCGCTTTATATTTTGAAAAAATAAAGGAAAAGTTTGTATATTTCTCAACCAACGACACGTATAGAAATCCAGGAGGAGTAAATAGATCAACACGATATCAACTATTTGTAATAAATTTTGGTCTTTCCATTTCGTTGTATAGCATAAAATCTTCATATCAATTTCGAATAAAGAGGTTTTCGTCTCAATGTACTTTGTGGGGCAAGTTTTGCACTCCGAACACAAATGTTGAAGTTCACTTGATAGTAACTTTGTGTCGAGTAGTTTTTGAGCATGGCAACCTAAAGGGATTCTATTGGAATCAACCCCTTTTTAGTTTCAAAAGACATGTGAATGTGAAAGTGGAAATGGAATAGGTAAAATTTTATGTTCATTTAGGAATTAGCCAACGGGAACCTGTCTAACCAATTTCAAACTGGTTTTTTTTTCGTCAATTTTAGTTGTTATTTTAAAGACAGATGGATTTTATAAAAAACCCGAATGTCCTAAATCACCATACTGATCTTTTATTTAGGATAATTGTCAATTTATACAATTCTAAGAACAATGAAACAATATTGACCAGTTGGTTGGAAGTTAAGGCAGGAATTTCGAATGGGGAATCTTAGTCCCGACAAGTAACTTTCAATCGACGTAAAACGTTGTAAGCAAATAATTGCTATGGGACCGTGTTCATGAAGGACGTTCGCTATTTTTTGGGATTTCTTGACCCCCCTCCCCACTGTGTCGGCACTTTTACACTACACAAATGTATGGCGGTAACACTTTGCCAGACTCCCACTCCCCGAAATTTTCGAAATTTCCATGATTAACCATAACACAAGTGCGACGGCGTCGCCGCTACGCTTATTGCATTAACTGGAAATATGTGCAAAAATGTCAAAAGGAACGTACATTCTTCCTCTTTTGTATTTGATCTCGAAACAAACAGGCTGTTTGTACTGAATCCGTTCATTCATCATCAAAGGATAGTTGTATCTTGTACCGTATTATCGTAAAGTATCCAGCTTGATTGCCAATAGCATCAAACAGAAACTGTTGTTAACACATGAATACATCAATTCACTGGATCATGAACGAGAGCACGCGGATTGAGTGGGCTCGGTCGTAGATAGATAAGTACAGTTTTTGCCGATTTCTGTACATTTTTTCATTTTACGTTTGAAAGGCAAATTAAACACACAACAAAATGAATAAAGAAGAACTGAAGTTTTTCGAATTATCTAGTTTTGTGAAACATTCAAGAACTTTTGGACTTTGTAATGAATTGAAACAAGTTAAAATCAAATGATAAAATTTAAAAAATTTCATCCAATTCTGCGGAACTGTTGTGCGTATTTCATTCATTTCTGCATAAATAAGTTCACCAATTGAATGATGAAAGCGGTCGATATCAAAATCATCGATTGACTAGTAAAATGAGAAATCTGATAACACTACGTAGTTTCAATACGTTTAATAATGATTCCAAGGAGCTACAAACGTTCTACTGATGCATGCAATATATACTTACAAGACTGACTGTGTTCAAAAGGAATTGTACCGATTCTTGTACATTGTGAGACGTTCCATACACGAAAAGCGGCAGGAAGTCAGGATCACAACTGAATAATTTGTACAGCTCGACGGAAGAAGTGTCTGAGCATGGAATAGTATATTCCGCAACTCTAGTGACGAAAAGTAACCACTTTCCGTAACTAATGACGAAGAAGCGAAACAATCAGTGATAAAGTCATACGTAGCCCAAATGATGCATGGAAAAGTTCAGTTTTCGCAGCGCCGTTGCAGAAAAGACATTTCGACCACTGTTTCGAGGAATTTGTTATGAAAATAGTTTTTGGAGCTGAGACATCACGACTTCGTCGCTCATTTACTGCACACTGTAAATAAAATGCTGTTCTTAACGTATGCTAAAGAGATTTTTTAGCGAATTAGATTCGAGGTGCTGGAATACTTCTGGAAACGGTAAAACTGTCATTGGCTAGGACCCTTTAGCATTCGTTAGGAAAAGTACTGACTCAAATGAAAATTCTTAGCAATTTTTGTTTTCAAATTATTTCGAAAGAAAGCCTCATGAAAATTTGTTGTCAAGAAAATTTACCAACATACGTCCTCTAGTCTAGCATTTATACCGGATTTATAAATAGAAAAACTCACTGTGCCATGACATGTGTAACAGTTATTTTTTTAAGCTCACTGTTTGTCTAGAATCCTGGGAAAATGTGGTCAGACAATGAACTTTTGACGGAGTGGAATAAATTCAATTCATAATACGGTCAGAGATCCTCATAAAACCGAGAAAAAAAATGGTACCAACACCATCTGTCTACTTTTTGTCTGGCCAAACCGAGTCAAAACATTTTTTTCTTCTTCTCTGTATTCGCTTAAAGCTAACATTTCAAAAGGAAGATGAACAGAAATAGAATTCCTATCGATTACAAAACTAATTTCACGGTTTCTTAATATCGAAAAGATGGTTCAAAATATATCTGCAAAAATTAAAAGAAATTTCTTTTCTGTCTTTTCTTTTGATAACAACGAAAAAAAATTTTTGTTTTCTTTTTATCTTTTTAAAGCGAACACTGGCGTGTTATATTTATCTCCGCAAAAGTTATAAAAAGAAACTCATAAAATTTAAGTATCTTCGTGAAAATAAATTTACACATGTTTTTCGTTAGTGGGTTTCAGATTTATTCTCGAAAATATAATAAATCAAAAGCAGTGGCTGAAAAATTAAAACATTTTTCATTCACAAGGAGGCTTCATCAAGCTCTTCCAATTTAATAACCAAATTTTAAAGTCAGAGAAATAATAAAATGAAAGCAACAGACAGACAGAAGAAGAAGAAGAAGACGTAGAAAGAAAGTAGAAGAAAAAAAAAATTGCCAACAAACAAAATTTGTATATCTCCAGATATTCCTTCTCTGGGTACGTGTGTACATACCTTTTCCAATTTAATTTCCCTAAACTTATAACATCAAAACTGAAGAAAGATCGTAAAATATTGTACTCTCATCTCACTTCCCAGGAGGGATGGCGAACATCGGAACGTAACAGATACAACACAAATACTAACTAATATACAACAACATATACGTACCTTTCGGTTTTATTATCTTAATGATTTGCCTTTGAGGCGCGCTTCTCTCGCTCCACCAGCATTTCCGTAGTTATATATAATATTCCCCGGCATTAAATTTCTTTTTGCGGTTCGGCTTTTCTTATTTTCATATTTACAGTTAAATTATACGGTTACGTACGTATGGTTGCGTATCTTGCCATGATTATAATTGGTTATTTTTTTCCTTCTTATTCTTCGTCTTTCGTTTTTCCTTTTTTATATTCACATCGGGTTGCGGTTTCCAACCATCGGAAATTCAAGGCAAAATTTCTCGAATTGTTCTTAAAATGAATATTTTATTAATAAACCGACGAGTTATTTAAATTCATTTCGGTTTTCTTTCTTCTTCTTCTTCCTTTTTGCCAGCTTCACTTTTCCATTCCTTCTCCTCCAGTTGTGCTAAATTCGACGGGCCGACCGACGATATCTTGAGTAGGTATTATAGTACAGCTCGGGCGTAATCATTTTTCATAAATATGTCTTTTAATTGTACATAATAGCATCAAGGAGATGAGCACAATTTTTTAAGTGAAAATCTTTTTGTTTTTCCCTTTTTTTCTGTGGGTGAGTATTTTCGGTAACCTATTTCTTTCCAAATCCATAAAACGAGATGTCCGAGGCAAAGCTTTATTTATTTATAATTACAGTTTTCATTGCTGTGTCGTTAAACCTTTTCCCGTTGAACATTAAGTGCTTTCGAAGATATATTTTTTTTGGTCCAAATGTGCCTTTGTGTAAGCGATCACATGCCAGTAAAAATAGTTGCTAAGAGACGAATCTTTGGAATTGATATTCTGTTGAATTGTGATTCAAAGATAAATGTAATTCAGCGTTCTGTCAGAATATAGGCCAGCCTGCAATAAATGAAGTAAGTATTTTTTTCGATTCACCTTCCCATGTGAGTGAAGATTTTTTCACTGATATCTTCGATACGTTCGTTAGCGTGCACTAGTGCGGAGGCACACTATTATGTAGAACGTATTGGTGAAGCTACTTGACTACTTGGTTTTATTCTAATCGCTAGTAAAGTAGGTTTCGAGATCAGCAGGACGACAGGGTGTATTTAGGTACTTTTAGGGATAACGTGACTTGGACATTTGTGACATGAACAGTTGCTTTTGCGAGTATTACTCGACGATGACCTATAACTTAAGATTTGGTCTTGTTTTTGATTTCATCTTGTAGGGTGTCGGAGCGGGCGCTTTTCAAAATAATGGCTTTGAGGGCCATTTCGACGATTTTCTATGAGATGCGGGAAAATGATGACAGTCAATGTCTTTCAATTAGCTTTCTAATGATTCAAAACCATTTGTGGACCCAAAACAAACATTTTTGTAGACATTATTGGAATGAGTGATAGATTCTGAGATAACCGAGATGGAAGTTAGTGACTTTCATGAAAAATCGCCGAAAATCGCTACTTTCAACGGTGTGCAGCGGCGTTTATCTCGGAATCTATCACATTTTCGAATAATGTCTTCATATAAAAAATGTTTGTTTTGGGTCCACAAATGATTTTCAATGATTAGAAAGCTAATTGGAAGAGATTGATTTTCATCATTTTGCCGCATCTCAAACAAAATCGTCGAAAATGGCAATCAAGTCACGGTTTTCCACAAACGTATCGGCTCATTTTTCCAACAAACATTTAATTTTTTTGGTGACCATGATTTTCACAATCATATTCCATGTCGACAACAATATTGATAACATGGTTATCCCAATAATGCGAATAGGACTGCCTTTGTGAGTATTACAAAACAAACAAGGGCTCGTGCAATAATGACGTCCACACGTTCTTACAGATTTTTGAACCCCACCTCCCTCCTTCGTCCACATATGTATTTCCTATACAACATGGCTTGCCTCGTTTTTTCGAACACCCATCCCTCTAATTTCAACGTCATTATTGCATGAGCCCCAATAGTCAAGAGTTGCATTATCACAATATGAATTGAATTCAAATTACAAATGCGATAAATAACTTTGAATATTTCCAAAATCCATTTTTATTCCGCGTTATCAAAAAGTGTAACACCGGCGGTGGTTTTTATTTCATCAATCTCATTCAGTTTTAAATTAAATCCATTAGACTCTTCTCTTGTCTGTTTTGTTATTGTTGTTTTGTTATTATCAACCAACAGAGAATTGAATTATGTCTCACTCCAAACGCTCCAAACGTAGAGTGTAATTGTTTATTTGAGCCCATACACACAGAGATGTATTTTTTTGTTCGAATTTTTTCATTTTTTACATCACCGTATGATTGTCATTGATAGGTTTTTTTTCGTAAATAAAAAGTTTTTAACGTTATTTACTCGAACATTAATTCAAATATAGTAGGTTACCTATGCGACCGTGCATATTTCTATAATCGGCATTATTATCACACAAAATAACAAATGTTTAGACCCGTACGAAGTACGAGGGTCTCATGCCTTTACTCTTTACGTTTGTAACACGTCGATTCCGACTCCCGGAGTAAGGGCAAACCCACTGTGGTCATCTCTAGATGCCAAATCAGCAATAAAAAAATTTCTGTAAACAGGATAACTTGAGTAAAACGAAATCAAGCTCGATGGGACTTTTTTTCCTCGATTTGTTATCAAGAAAGTGAGGTCAAGTTCGAAGATGAGCGAAATCGGTTGAGCCGATCCAAAGTTGTGGTCGAAATAGTGCTATTTTCGAGGTCTGGTCAAGGTTTATC
>JANTFA010159417.1:0-10473 GCA_026413405.1 Phytosciara flavipes
GTTTTATTTTTATTTATTCTGTAAGGCGAAATTGAAGTCAATATAATTTCAATATTACGTGATATTCATTCATCAAGCGTGGTAAATTTAACGGTGACACATGAATGTTGCACATTATAATGTTACACTCACACACATCTAGGTGTTTTTGCCAGCGATATGCTTTGCTGATTTTGTGGTTAGGCTTAAGGTGGAAATGCGTAAGTTAACTCGTTTTTAAATTTAATTGAAAATTGGAATCACTTAGCATAATTACAAAACAAACAGAAATAACAATTTATGTGCATTGATTGTAATCTCAATTTAATTCAGCCAATTAAACGTTATTGAATTCAAAATCTTTGCAGCCGAAAAGACCTTCTACACGAATTTCAATTTTACAATCAACAAGTTCATTCTAAAAATAGACCAAAGCCATCATCAATAACTGACAAAATCGACAGACCAAACAAAAAATAGCTTTTTCCAACATATAAATATCCGTTGATTACCTAAACATGTGACGTGGTACTTATTTTCTGATGGTCACGGTGAAATGTATGAACGTATGAAAAACGTTCGGTTTCGGACGCACAGTGTTCACCTGTGATATTTCCAAACAATCGATTATGTTAAAAATATCAACAGTGCAAAAAAACATGTCGTGTGCCTGTGTGCACGAAAGAAGACAGAGAGAATTTCCATTTTGACCCTTTGATTTCTTCACTCAAATGCGGTGAGAATATGGCGTTTTGTTGACGCTTTGTCAATGATGACAATTCAGGTGAGAAAGTAGAACTTTTCTCACCTGAATCGTCACTTTGGTTTGCAAAAGTGGTGTAACAAATTGATGTATTTGTTTCGTGGTAACGCAAAAATGAAAAACGTTGGGTTGTCCTATGTGAGGAAGTAGGAAACTCCGATTCAAGTGAATCGCGGCCATCGCTCTTGTAGGAATTTCTTATGGTCAAACAAGGGATCATTTATGATTGAAGTCAAGCTATTTTTGAGAGTTTCCGACACCACCCCGTCCCCTCGCTAAGTAAAAAAGTCAAAATTGACGCAAATTTGTTAGGACCGTCTTGTTTTCTTGAACTACTATCCCCCTACCTAACAGCGTGACATCATTAATGAACGGTTTCCTAACTATTTTTACTGAAAATCTATTAACAGTGTCAGTAAGCGCACCAGCATTCTGGACGAAAATTTTCTACTTCGAGTATTTAACTCGAATTTATTACAATAAACAAATGAAGAAACAAACTTTTTCACTTGCTTAATTCAACCACACAGTCTGCCACATATTCAACAGCATTTTTTATAACATCAAATTCAAAGTTTTTATTTAGTTTATTAACCTCGCCTGTTTCGTATGGTGATTGTATAACAACAAAGTGTCGCGCGCGTTTTTTTGAAAATATCTTTTTATATGAATTTCACCTTTCTGTAGATAAAATGTCATTATGTACATTCATCTTAATAATTGATTGTAACTTTAAACTCTTTACTGACAAGAATGAGGGGTGTGAAAGAGAGAGAGAGATACTGGAGATATTTTTGATGGTAAGAAGTTGGGATAAAAAGAAAATAGGTCACTAAACGACACGCTACTTGAATTCGTTCGTTTGCTTTAACGTCTAAAGCACATAGACGTAAAATTCTTCATTATTTAAAGAATACAAAGTTCCATGACCACTTTCTAACAGTTTTTTTTTGTCAAGTTTGTCATCTTGGCTGAGTATTTCAGAACCATTTTGTAGAGGACGACATTGTTTGAGTAAAATAAAACGAAACAAAGGAAAATGTAAATATAAAGTGGGCCCAGTATAAGTGAACTTGAAGTGCGTTTGACAGGGTATTGTATTTCGACAAAAATAGAGTTCAAAGGGCAGAGTTTAAGTATAAACGATTGAATTGTTCAAAAATAAAAGGTCCGATAAATATAACTGTTGCATAATTAGGTAAATTGCATTTAAGGAATTAAATTACCGTATGACATGCAAACAAGGTCAACAACGACAACAAAACAACTAAAACTGAATAAGTGAATGATAATGTCTTCTTGAAATATAGTTTGGAATGACGTCATCTTCGCATGTTTTCTTAATTAAATTATTAATTTGGTTTGCATTAGAACGTCTGCCGAATGAGTAACATATCGCATTCAACATTACATTTCCATGACCACTCGAACAATAAATTTCACATTTCGTAAACAAGTGACCACAGAGAATGTTTAAAATTGTGGGCGCCACGTTTATTGCCAGTTAAAATTATTAAAACATTTCAGCACCCATGCGTGAAATGGTGATAAATAAAATCGAAATATAATTTCACGAAAATGCATCATCTTTCACGCGGAAATGTAACGACTAATTCCATAAACCCATCAACTTTTCGTTTATTTGGTTTTCCTTGTACATTTATTCAATGTAAAACCAGTACTTGGTTATTATGTAAATTACATGTATACTGTTGAGTGTGCTTGAGTTTTATTTCTGATGATAAAAAAAATTGTCATTATAGAGTCACATGGTAAGTGCGTAATTTCGTAAACATGGAGAGCAACAATTATTTTAAATAAAACTGTCGTATACCCACATGCGTCCAACCGAAAACATATGTTACATTTGGAATAACTTGTCTATTTGTAATTTGTCTGTTTTTGGTTTTGTTTTACAAAAATAGAGTCGAAGAAAAGTGAATGCCGACATGTTTCTTGTCACGAAACTGCACTACAATGTCCATGTCTACTTCCTCCTATCGAAATGGGACTCACCAGTCCATGCCATACATCCACTTATCAACAGAAGGTCTCAGCGCTCAATTGTAAATTAGCTGCTGCTTTTCCAAAAATGATATTCAGACTGCGCTGTTTCTGTGTGGACAGAGTGTGCATCTTTTTACGAAAAAATGGATTCTAAAACAAAGTCCTGAAAATAATTCTCAACAAGCCACACCGCACATCTACTCATCAGGTTCATCGTGCTGCAGAAGTTGAACCGTTCCAACAACTCCCCGATCAACTCAACATGAATTTTCTGAGAGATTGCCGTTTGAATTCGAACACAGACGTGAACGATATGGTGAGTCAGAGTTCTACTTGAAAATAACATTGCGCGCATGACCTATTCAGCTACACTTTCCCTGTGGAAAATTCCACCTGTTTAATATTTAAGTTTACGATTAAGATGTTTTTAATGGCGTTTTTCTTCGTGTTTATTTTGCTCAGTGCTTTCTTCTCAATGTTTTGTTTGGAGTTTCTCTTAAATAGATGAAAGTTGTGAAGCGTGTGCTGGATCCCTTCGCTTTTCACATTTCACTTGGTTGTTGATTACTCTCACCACTGTGAGTGCAACTCCATTACTTACCACACTTCCCACAAAAACACAATCCACTTTTCATGATTTTTTTCAATTACGGTGGATTCAGTCCAAAAAAAGTGAATGCCGTCATGTTTCTGACTTTGGAGTTGTTGGTGGTTTGCAGTTCCAATCCACGTTATTTTGTTTAAAAAAATGAAATCCTAGATTTTCGAATTGGTGATTACATGGTGAGTCGCGTAGCAAAAGGAAAAGGGTGAGGCCTACATCCAGCAGTGGATACGAACAGGCTAAACAGGAGGATGAGGAGGTGACAAAAGTAAAATAACACATTAGAAACATGTCGATATTCACTTTTCTTGAACTGTAATCCACATTTTAGAAAAAAATCATAAAAAGTGGATTGTGTATCTGTGGGAAGTGTGGTAAATAATAATGGACTTTCACTCAAAGCGGTGAGAGTAATGATATGCGCGTGTACAATTTACGCAAGTCTCTTCAAAATAGATAAAGAGGCTGGCTCGTGTGACGTGAGTGAAAAAATTTTCAATCAGAATACATAATCCGACAAAAACAAACAAAACAGCAAGTAGCAGACTCCCAAATAAAATTGCTATTTTCGTTATTCCCAGTTTTTCTTTCCCATATGTCTGACGCAAAAAAAACTTTGACAACAAATACGTGGCACATATAATAATTTGTCACAAAAAAATTGCGTAAAGTGAAAAACGTTGTGATTCTATTAGACAATATGAATGTGTGGTATGCGAAAGGTGAAAGAGAGCTCCGAATAATTTATATCCAGAAGGAATCGTTCATTTTTTATGTTGGGTGGAACAGGTTTCCAAATAAAAAATACATTTTTTCTGTTCATACGTGTAACATCACGTCTGTTGATATTTTTTCTCTTCTTCTTCTTCACTCGAGCACAGACGCAAAGCATAGCCATACATAATTTCGATCTTGAATTTCTCTACCGTATAAAGAACGGAGTGAAGTTAAAGGTTCCGAAATAAGAAGAAGAAGAAAAAACCGGTGTGTTCAGCTTAATATACTTTTTTAAAGCACACGATTCATACACCAGAGTGTGTAGAGTGTATCATTAGGTCTGCGTGAGTATATTTCATTGAAAACGAATTTTTTTCTTCTGTGAAACATTTCGACTTTACAGGTGATAGAAACTGGTTTGCGAATTCACATTGACTCGGTTTTTATATGGGAAGGAGGTTACTAAAGTTGACATTTAGCTGGGGTATGGAGCGAATAAATTCCACATTTTTATCGAATCATTCCATATCCATTCGACTAGAAGGTAATTTCAGTTTCCGCATCAAAATAAGCGACAAAATTGGCCAGAAAAATTAGTTAGATTTCATCTCTCTCGTCTACGAATACATTAACTGAAACGCTCATTTGCTTCATCATGTTTGATGAAGGCTATCATGCAGTTTCGTGCAATTATTTTGAATAGTCAAATGGAATTGTTGGAATGCAAAGTGTATAATTGCAGCAAGGTCAACTTTTGTTCTATCGAATTGAACGCTTTGTTTGTTGCAGCGTTTTGTTGATTAACAATTGACAGTTAACTGAAACTAAAGTCATAAAAATCGATATACGAGTTGCACCTGCTTCGAATGCGCTTGGTTTAACGTATGATTTAAATTCGCGAAAGGAGCAGCTGCTTCTTGCATGTATTTATACTGACATGACGGTTTGAACTTGGGAACATCGATAAAACCAGGCACGGACTGACTAGTGAAAGGAGTGCCGGGCGTTTTGCTCAAATAGCGCTTTAACTTAGTAAAGGGTGCGAATTTTACTGAAGTGGCGTCACAAAAGGTATTTTTAGCCAATATGGTCAGTCCGGGCCTGGACAAAACAGTAGTAATTGGCAAGAAATTTTCAGCAGTATAATCAAAAGGAAAATTACATTTTCTCCCCTACGGCTTATTTATTATAACTAGCGAGAAAGGGTATTTGAATAATCTACTCTCTACCTTAAAAGACCAACGACTCTCATGTTGGAAAGGTGATGCTAACTCAATTATGTAAATGTTATAAGTCGCAAATAATTGTCTTTTCCCTTGGGCTACAAACCGCACTCACGGCAAAAACAAATTATTTTGCTTGAATGAGTAATTATAAAATCGATTTCTCATCTATCTTAGAGATGTAAATGAGTCATTAGCCGGGCTTACACAACAACGATAATTATAATCTCATTCAGAAAAACTTTGTCAATGAATCAATAACGCTGAATGGAGCGTAAATGTGAAGCAAATTAATTTCATTTTGAGTCATTTTTCCAGAAAACAAAATGTGAGGCAGAGATCTTCACCTAGATTTTCAGCACACATTTTCTTTGCAATTGAAATGGAACGGAAGTACTGTTGCCAGAAAATAAAGAGAACTTTTCGAGAACGGAAACTTTTTTTTCTTCTTTTTTCCGGGCTTGATGAGGATTGAAGAAAAAAAAGTTTCTGTTGTTAAATCTCGTTTAAGGTATCCTAATTATTTCGACATTTTAATGAATTTTTTGCAAGTTTGCTGTTTTGTTGTGCCGTATAACTTTTGTTTAATCAACTTCGAGCTGTATTCTTTTATGCTCGTACTCATGTTAGAGTGAAAGTACTTCTCAGAATTTTCGCTTGCGTTAATCCAAAAATGAAATAGTTATTTTGCTGCCAAGTTAGGGTGGGTATACCAAATATTCACATGAAAACAAAAATTCGTTTGTATGTTCTAGAATACTGCTTTAGTGTGCTCACAAAGAGGTTAAATGAATACCTCTCCAAAATTGATTCCTAGCTCAATGCTTTCCCATACAATGTGAGCCAACCATAACAAAATGGTGGTATCCATCAGCTATGACACATGTAATACAAATCTTGAAATAGAATGAAATTTGGAAAGTGGCGTTAGATGGCATTAATTGTCATTTCAGTTAAATTCCCTGAACCCACTTTCGCCGAAGATTGTTCTCCTTGATATCAAGTTGAATGACTGACGATTGGCTCGATATTATGAAATTTTGATGTTCCACAATATGGTTCAAGAGCACAACTGTTTGGTTGAGTTCTAGTGACAAATCGATTTTCTCAAAATTTCTTTCAAGCTAGTTTCGCGTGTTACTTCTCTTTGATCGAGAAATCAAGCACAGTAATAATCCTACTTTGAATTCCACGATCGATGTAAATGGACTGTTTTGAATAAAATCAAGTAGCAAATGCTTGGTTATGAGCTTCAATAGTACGTTTCTGTAGCCGAATGGCTATAGTCGTTGCTTTATGATCAGAATGCTCTCTTGATGTAGGGTGTTTGTAGCCTCGTCTAGGCAAAATTTTTATTGATAAGAAAATTGACGATTCATTCAAGAGAATGTCGAGAAAAGCTCGGTAGAACACGAGAAAGAGAAAAGTGTTTCTCGCACTAGTGCGCAAAATCCTTTTCTCGCACGCTAACGAACGTATCGAAGGTATCAGTGAAAATTTATCACTCATATGACATCAAAAACATGCTCATGGAAGGGAAGGTGATGATTATGGCGCGGATTTGCACAAAACAAAGTTTTCACCGTTCAAATTGTTTGTTTAATTGGCTTTCCGTCTGAAAATGTATGTTTACTGTGAAAGAGTCTACGATAAAGTTGTGATATAGCTCTTTACACACATCACGAAGGAAGTATAATATTTCATAAGATGAAAACTTAAAATCATAATCGTTCAACCTCAATGTTTTCCTAATTGAAATCTTATGCTTCAACTTGCTCATGTGTTGAATATCATATTCGAGCAGCTAGTAATTATATCATTTTTGTATGTAACATGAAATGAACTGACGAGAAGTCTCTTCCATATCACATCGTCATAATTGTAGTCATTACGAAAATAACAGCCAAGCCTGCATTATTGACACATTCGCAGAGCAATTCAATATCACCTGCGTGTATTTTCGAACATTAATTTCAAAAGTTTGGTTTGCTTGAACAGCACTACACCATGGCGTACAGAAGGTACATAGTTTAAAGATGAGGTGAATCGAGGTTAGCATATCATTATAGTAACGCAGCCATTTCATTTTACTAGTGCCTGCCGTGTTTATTTAGATCATTTGTCATTAAACATTTAAATTTTGCAATGCCTTTTAATAAGTTGAAATTGAACAGCTTTCAAATAGAGAAAGAAATAAATAAAACAATTCGAAATCAGTTAACATACATAAGATCGACGAGAAATATAGGCGTCGGTCGGTTGTGTGGTTTTTTTTCTTCGTTTTGTTTTAAATATTTAATAAACATATGAGCTTAGCATTCTTTCTTCGATTGCTTCTTCTATACCAACACTCCTATACAAGCCGCATTCAAATGTTATACCGTCATGGGTGTGTCGGTTCGTATCTTTACCAACAGCCGAAATACCTGCTTCGTATGTTGCTTTTGTACTTTCGACTCATATATTGAAAACTTGGTCTTCTCTTCATTGAAACTAAATAAATAAAAAAAACTAGGACCATGGTAACATTACAAACTAGCACAATACCCAGCAGATTAATAATGGCAACTTCTTGAAATGTCTGAAAAGGGAATTCAATTCCAAGAGCATAACTGAACAGTGTGTTTGCAATTGAATATAATGGTGAAATGTATGTGTTAAAGGGCCTCTCTTCCATAAGGTTTATTTTAGGTAAGAAAATGTTTGATTTTCTATTAAGATATTTCACTTGAAGGTAAAATCCGTAAAGATAAACCGAAATGTGGCTAAAGTTTATTTTCGGTGAACATGCGACGACATATTTGAATATTATCCACAAATTAATGTAATGCGAATGGTATGAGTTCGTAGGAATTTATCGATATGCGTGGTATGGGATTGTAGTTGTTACTACAGCTAGTTGCATTCAAAAGAGTGCCTTTTCATCAAATGTCAAAGAATTTAACTGTCGGTACACAGACAATTCAAATTTATTCAACGTACGCAACCGATATTTTAAAATGACCGAGACGAGATCGAGATATAGGTAGCACGCATCTTCTAGCCTCTTTGAAGAACGAAAGTTAGTTAATACCGCCGTTCAAAAAGCAATTGTTACCAATGGCATTTGGTGGGAGAGTTTTGAAAACAGTAAAGATTGGGTTTACAAATTCAGAGCGTAGTGGTCAATGTTGTCTTCCTAGGAAGATTCGTAATGGCCACTGCCACCTAAACAGCCCTGGCGGCCACTCGAGATGCTAGCACTGATATGCAGTATTTTACTGAGGCAACTAACAACAGCTGCGTCGCTCGACTGCCAGCCGGACTAGCTACTAAATGCTTTCAATATTCATTCTGAGTCTGAGTCTAAGTAAAAATTGGATTGGCTGTACCAATGACATTTGAGAAACATAAAAAAACGATGAAAAAGCACTTTTTCGATTGCAACTAGCTGTGTAGACAAAAATAAATTGACTTGAGTTATAAGTCTGAAAGGTCTCAAACGTTATTTAAATTGATGCCAAAGCATGAGCTACCCTACGGGTATCACATTGTGTTTCTGCAACACTATCACCACTCATACATCAACACGAAATGTCTCTGATAAAACGCGATATCGTCTGTATAGAATTTCTACCTAGTCTGTGCATTTATGCTACTGGAAAATATATGTTGAGGTTGAAACAATTACAGTAAATCCAATATAAAATTTCAACATGAGTTAGGTTCGAAATTGTGAAGCATAGTGAAGTTTCTCGCTACAACATTGAGCTACAATGCTACCATGTAAAACCGTATATTGAATTATGCAAATAACATTGCTTTTCAACCACGAAGCGAACAAATGGCTTGATTTCATCATATCATTTCGTGATATTTTTACTGCTTTGCTGCAAGCATGAGTTTGTTAAGATCTTTTCAACTGATGATTGAAGATGATAATTTATGACGTCTGTCGATTACAACGAAAAAATGTTGTGATTGAAATTAACATCAATGACAACACTATTTTCGATAGAATCAGCTGAAATTGCGAGAGGTGTAATTTCCATAAATTTCGGTAGACAAATAATTGTTCATTGAATGGTATGAATCATTGAGCGCAGTATAACCGGTTGAATGAATAACATCAGTGACTCTTCCTCCGTAATATATAGATGTCCGAATGACATCACCCCTCGCCGCATCTAGTCCCAGAATAAAAATGAATTTAAAAATATTTAAAAAAAACGACGCGAGTAACAACAAAAAACAAAAATAATTCTCGTTTGTCGCTGAAGATAGCATATTTTATTGAGTGAAGGTGAACCAGTCCGTATGTTCCAAAATTTATGGCATATCATCCTTTATAGCCATTCGGTTAGTTTGTTTTATTATCGAATAGAACAAAAGTCGATCGTTTTCCTGGGTTTAGACTTAAGGCCTCTTTTGTATAAAATGTGAGACAACAACAACGAAATGACAACTGATGACATTCGTTTAGTCTAGATCAGAAATACAAAGAATCTTATACAAAGGAACAAAGTTTAACTTTGAATTTAAATCACTTGAAAATCGTCGAGCTATATATCGCATCACCAACAACAACATTTCATTGAAAGGAACAACAAAATATGCAATTCAAATACACAAACCACATTCCGCAATTCCACTTTTAGTTCGATTGTGTTTTATTCTACAGCCACCACATAAATTTATGTATTTTGATGGAAAACAATTTCCTTGAATTGTAAAACAAACTTTGATTTATGGAACAAGGCAATTTTCATTTGTTCGCACTGTATCTCATTCATGCACTAGCTTTGTTCTGGGTCGACATATAACCAAAAATTCCGGACAACCAACGTCCAATAACTACTGGTGAATTTCATTGTCAGTTACAAAATTTTCAAACAAAATTTTTTTTCTGCTTCGGTTCAACACTCAAGTAACGCGACATTCAACAACAAGAAAAAAACTAATTTGATCCAATGGGCAATTGGTGTAAATCGAAGGTCTGTGTCTGTGCGTAGTCTTTTCTCTTGCTTTTCCAAACTTTTTATCTTCTTTTTTCCAATCCAAACGGGATAAAGTCAACAAATTACGGAGGAAAAAAGACAAAACTGAAACCGAAAAAACAACAACAAAACACAAAACGCACAAAACTATACGAAAAACTAAAATTGTATCCACCGCGCGCCGCCGTTCTGAACTATATGTGA
>JANTFA010159428.1:0-10469 GCA_026413405.1 Phytosciara flavipes
GAAGTTGAGCTGAGGCGAGCCTTCTCCACAAAAATTCGAAAAGCCACATAATTTTAAACTAAACGCCTCAATAAGAACCCAATCAATTAGAAATAATTTTGCTCTTGCGTTTAAAACCACAAAGACAAGGAAAAATTTCATGCAATCGAATGCGCGAATTCCACGTGGAACGTAAGAAGACAATTCTAACACAAAACGAAGAACTTTGGCAGATAGTAAAAGAATCAGAGCACCCAGGAATAAACAAGAAACGATGGCAAGTTTGTGCGATGGTTCAGAGATAAACGGATGCATTCCACAAAGACAATTATTTTCTTTCGCTTCCGTTTCGTCACCTGAACCATTGCACACGTAAATTGTCGGAAAATTTCTAGAATTTGCAGACATTTTAGTCCGGCCACTAAATATTTTTATGCAAAATATTCCCCCAGAGAATTTAAATTATAAAAGCCAAAGTGATTGGGAATGTACCTTGATTTTTGTCCATTTTGTAGCACAATTATTCTCACTTGAAAAACTTTTTTAGATTGTAGAACTTGCTTCGAGATGTTAACTCTTCCAACGATACTTGTAATATGATGCTCTTGTGAAGTGTTCGTAGTGAAGCGATTGAATTTTTTTTTATAAATCTGTGAACCCCCGCATTATATCGAAACGTTATACCATCTACACCGTGCAAGCACTCATGTAGTGGGTGGAAATGGTAAACACTACATCAGCCAATATAGCAAATACCATATTGGATGTCATGGATAGGATATTCTCGAGAAAGGACACAGCCGATTCATTTCTATAGGGAAAATATTTCAAACGAAGTCAATTACCGTGTCTTTGAATGTAATTCAATTATAAATTACAATTCCTCAGGATCAATTACGTAGCTTCGAACATTTCAACTTATAGAAAGTGGATTGCATTAGAGTTCTGTCAGGCAATATTTCGTATGTAGATAGTCGTGTGATATATCGACAGTGAACATTTCCCTGAAGCGAATAAAATTCTAACTGTTTTTTCAAGCATCGTTTTTAAAGTTCTAAATCAACGCACCATGCAATAGCGTTATCGGCATTTTGGATAACACAATCGGACAGTAAACCATACGATTGCACAGTTAAAAATAGTCTGGGAAAGATTCCGTCTAGTAAAACAAAGTTTTTAGGTCAGGCCCTCTATAGTGATACGCATTGTGCGTTAAGTAAATATGTGGTGTGGTGTCGTACTAGCTTTTACTTATTGCAATGCACTATCAAGCAGCGAAGCGAAGAATCTGGTAAGTCAAATAGAGGGCTAAAACAATAACAAACAATCAAAAACAATCGGAGGTGGCCATTCTTTTTCATACAAATGCTCTATATGATTCTGGCCCTCTATTTGACTTACTAGATTCTTCGCTTCGCTGCTTGATAGTGCATTGCTTATTGGCTAAACGTGTGCCATTTAGTCTTTGATAATTCAGATGTCAGTCTACCTCACCTTTAAATAACAAAATTCGAGCGGATCTCAAATATGTATAAAATCATAGCACTGCACCATAGCATGAATGTAGAGGAGACATATTCGGAAGCTGATGAAATCAAAGTAGCCTAAAAGCTTATTTTCGTTGTATACATCAAGGGGTTTGCTCTTATCAATAAAGCCCATAAATTTGACGTTTCTCAAAATAGTATTTATGCTAGTTAGGGCTATGATCAAATAAGTATAGAAAATGCAGAGCATTCCGTCGCATATGGCACACTGCCCCTTTAAGAATTTCATTACACTGCATTCAAACACTTCCAACAAATAGTTATTGGGACGGTTGTTCTTAGGCAATTTTGCGAATTGTGGCCCGAGCGAAGTGAGGACAACCGTCTCAAACAGGTGCACATGTATTTTTTCATACGAAGGGGCCGAAAGCCCGAGTAAAAATCCAAAATTGCCCTCATGTTCGGCCTCGAAGCATGAAAAAGAATTTTGTAAATGTGCTCTGTCTGATTATAGGCCCTCAATTATTCTTAGTGCGCTTGCTACAAAGCTTTGCTCGAGTATATCAGAGTAAAAATGAGAGTCTCTTCGTGTCTAAATACGTAGTGTCACGGTCTCAAATTACATTTTTCTCTGAGATGTGAGACTACGTATTTCGACACTTTGACTCTGATAATATTGCTGACCATTTTCTCTAAGATTCGTTTATGCGTTATGCTAGGACGAGAACGTACTTAATTAAGCAGCTTCGTTTGAAAATTTTTTTTTCTCTCTAGATCCGGCTGTGTTCTTTCTGATTCGGTTTTAGCGTTACCATTTCGCACCCACTACATAATACCGATAATACCACACATAAAAAACACTTGCACGTTGCACGGTATCGATGGTATAACCTTTCGATATAATGCGGGGGTTCACAGGTTTATGAAAAAAATGCAATCCCTTCACTACGAACACTTCACAAGAGCATCATATTGAAAGTATCGTTGGAAGAGTTAACACCGCGAAGCAAGTTCTACTATCAAAAAGTTTTCCAAGTGAGAAAAATTGTGCTACAAAATGGACAAAAATAAAGGTACAATCTACATTCGATTTGGCTTTTAATTTAAATTTGCTGGCGAATATTTTACGGGATTTACGGCCGGATTAAATTGTCTGGAAATTGTGGAAACTTTGCGACAGCAGAAATGTGCTGTGCTTTAAGTATAGAAATGGAAGCGAAAGAAAACAATTTCGTTGTGGAATTTATCCGTTTGTCTCTGAACCATCACACAAACCTACCGTTTCCAGTCTTTTCCTGATTTTTCAATACTTTTTCCGTTGCTGTGTGACCTAATTCGTTTCCTATCTAGCCACGTTCACCCCTTTGTGTTGGAATTGGAATCGACTTTTTACATTCCACGCGCATTCTATTGAATGAAAATCTTTTTTGTCTATTTTGTCTTAAACACAAGTCTATTTGCTCAGAGCTGGGACAAAGTTATTTCGAATTAATTGGGTTCTTTAAGGTTCTTGGCTTAAAATTTAGTGGAAAATTTTCGAATTTTTGTGGAGAAGGCTCGCCTCAGCTCAACTTCTTTTTTTTATTTTAAAGCAAACCGCACCAACCAATGCAACCCAAATCACGAGAAAACTGGTCCAGGACATGCAGCTGGCTATGGTGGATCGGGCACTAAAAGCGATTTGGATAATCGTGGAAACCAGACGAACCCGAACAATACAAATACCGGTGGAGGAAATGCGAAGAAATGAGCTGTTGTCGTGTTGTGCCGGTATCCAGTGCAGGTGTTACCGATTGGCACAGTCATTCATTTAATTTGAATAAATCGAATGATAGATTTTGATTGGAAGCTTTGTCTTTTCGGTTTTTGTCTCGCACGAGTCTTGAACGTGATGATTGGTAAAAGTGCTAGAAGTGGCGATACCAAAAATTTCTTCTTGTTCCTGCGGTAAATTTAACTGATTTTTTCATGTGGACAGTTGGAATGGTGCTCCTTAAATCTCTGTTGCTACCAGAAGTGACATGATGTGAAGTGAATGAGACAGACTCACTTATAACTAGAACTCGTATGCGATTTGATCTTTCAAGCTTCTCCACTCAATTACTTTTCACAAAAACAGACAGAAAAATTCTTTTGGAGTTCTGTGAAACTTTGCATTTGTTTGATAGCAAAATGACGGGTATATTGGGATCAGTCACACAGAGGCGAAACAACATCAATGAGATTTAAATTTCCACTTTGTTTTCTTGCCTTTGTACGGATGAATTTAGCAATTACACAAAAAAGTACTTCCGTGCTAGCTATAAACTCGAATTCATTTATTCAATTTTGCTTGGTGGTGTCAGAAGTAACTCCATTCGGATAGAATCTTCAAATAAAGAAACGGCCAGAATCTGGCCGCCAGATGTGTTTCGTAGTGGTCAAAAAGAGAACAGCTCTAAATTTACTGGAAGAACCAAAAAATCTTGCAAGACAAGGTCAACTCTAACTCTATTGAAGGTCTTATGACAGAAAATTACTTGAAAAGGTAAAGTTCGTCGATGGATAATATCATCAGTTGATATTGCAGCATTAATTCTAAACAGGAAGAGTGAGGCAACTTACTTACACATACTTCCGAAAATAGTGAAATCAGTCAAAATCCCTGAAAATGTTTCACCAGTTCCGTCTTGGAAGGAATTCGTAAATGTTTTTGCTCCGCAAAAATTCACAACAAAATTCTCAAATTTGATATGGTGAAATCGGTAGTCTCAAAAGCTTAGTGCTTAACTCGTCGGCGCTTTGCACTAAAAAATTGAAGTTGCCAATGTGAGAGTTCGATTTCCAGCTGAGACAGAAAAAACCGATTGTCAGACGTGTATATAAAACCCGACTGATGGAATTGGTTCGAGTTTTTGGAGGAAAAAGCTTCCACACGGCTTACCGTTGGGAGACATTGACATTCTACTCATACTAATTTCGCTCCCAAGATGGCTCTTCACATCAATGTAACTTAGTTTTCTCGCGCAGATTAACACTGGCACAGTAAAAACTGTTGGTATTGAAGGTATCTCAAAAAGTAGAACTACAATCAGCGAACCAAGTGAATAATGATTTAGCCTCTGACGCATCAAAAGGGTTGTTATGGTGGATCATTATTATGGTCAAGTCGGAGATGTGAGCTTGGATTGCCTAGATATGCATTGCATAAATGTCCATTCCGGACGATTGCATTAAAATGCTGAACTCAGGTATTTAAAAAACTGTATTTGGCGACAAAATGGATGAGTCAAAGAAGGAATCTGGAGGTGCCCGATACAACGCTGATTATAGCAGCCACAAAGGATTGAATTTGCAACTTCAATGTGTGATATTCTCTTGGCATTAGAAAAAATAAAAAGAGTTCCTCCGTCTTACTTACTTACTTACAAAACATCTGATTCTTTTGTGTGTCATACATTCATTTATTAACTCAACTTGAAAATAATGAGGGAACTGCTAATATTTCAATATGCAATGTTACAATGATCAATTCTAATTTTGCGACGATGACACCAATATTGACTCAATTGGCGTGAATTTGCTATCGCCTCACCAAAACATACCTTTTCACGTGATGAGTTATTAATTTCAATTAGTCAACAAAGTTTAAAAAGTGTAAGAGGAAGGTATAGCAGAGTTATCACTTTTTTAATTTTTTTGATACCAACATACGAGCAGTAATTATATATTGAGCCCGATGGGAATCGCATCATGTAAGGTTTGTGTGAAAGCTCAACTTGACGAAAATAAAATAAATTTCGTCAAGTTGAGCTTTCACACCAACCTTACGCGATGCGATTCGCATCGTTTTCATTACTGCTAAAGTATTACAATAATTTTTTCTACTACTTTCGTGGTGCTTCGGTGATATCTGTATTGTCATTCTGAAACAAACACCTGACTTTTTTCGGGTGACGCAACATCTCTAATGGTTCGATGTATGGAATCATTATTTGGTCTTTTCACATCGATTCTATTATTTTTAGCCTCATACGAGGCACGATGGGCTATTAGATTTAATATGAGGTTTGTAACAATCGGGATACGAGCCCTGAGGGTGTGGGGTGTGGCCAATGCCACAATCAACAATTCAAATTTTTAAGCGGACTTACGGCTTAAAAATTTGAATTTTGAGTGAATCGATGAATGAACAAATGAACAAATGAATTTAAAAATAAAATCAACGCACTCTAATATGGGAATACCGTGAACATCCGAATTACAACGCTGCGTCTGCGATCCGAATCTTACGTTTCTTTTTAAATTTTGAGCGGACTTACGGCGTGAATAAAAAAAATGTTTGTCTCTGTTACGTCGATAAAACTTGAGTAAAACCAAAGCATCTACAAGGTAGTTGTAGATGCTTTGGTAAATCAAATCCGATTTCAATAAATTCATTTCCTCGAAAGGTAGTCAAGATTGTGAGCTCAAGTTCGAAGATGGACACTTTCCAGAGCTAGAGCCCTTGAAGGGTTTACCGTTTTTCAAAGATGTCTACCGAAAAATACATGTTGGAAGTGTAAATGTTGCAGCAGTTTGCAGGATACCAATTCAGGAAAAAAATTAATTGAAATCGGATCACTGGGTCGTGAGCAAGAGGCCTAAGAGTGTAGTTTAGTTGAACACTAACTGTTTTTTTTCCATATAAATCGAGTAAATTTTATTCGGTTTCAACGATTCTTGTTTCATTCGAAAAGTATCAATTCAGAGAAAACATTGGATCACGAAATTGGGCCCTCGGTCTGACGCCGCTACTGCTCGGGACTAAATGTTTTTTGTAAAGAACTCGATATGTGGTCACACTGAGGTTGCTTAGGTACTAGAAATACATTCTGTGTAGTAGGGTTATGTAATACGGGATCGTACGGGGCTCCGTCGCACCATCTGCTACGGACTTGTCTCGGTTAGTTTCTTTCATCTAGTAATCAAAGTTTCACTCAAAACATCGACATTTCCGTTGAGTATATTGATATTGAATTAAAATATCGATCCGCTTATTAGTATCGATTGTCTATTCTATTGTCAGTCGGTCTCAAACGTTGCTACAATTTCGAGGACGGTCTTTCATTCGGCTTTAAGTAAACTGATGAAAAAAGTAAAATAAATTAAGAAGAAAATGATGTACTTCAACCAGTTCCGAATAGCCACTAGTTCATCCAAGCTCATCAAAATCTAAGTATTTCTGAGACTGAGTTGAGTACGTCTTACAGGGAACGGATTTTTACTCAGGCCGCAGGCTGCAGCTCATGATGGAGACGGTGTATCAAAGTAAGAAAGATTTTTTCAAAGAAATCTTGCGGGTCTCTAGTTTCAATATATTTTCGTTGACGAGTTTGCTTAAATTTGATTGGCTGAATGACGAACACAAACGAAAACCCCATACGACTAATAATTCTTTTTATCAAAGAGTCGATACATCCAGTTGTTATCAGTAACTTTTGCAAGCAAGATGAGAGCAGACCAGAAAACTTGCTACTTCACTGTGAAGTTTCTCGCTATTTTCTCAGTTCTATCAGTTGTGGCTGGACAAATTCAATTCATCGATGATGCGATATATCATCCATTTGAATTAAAAAACGTTGAGGTCAGGTTGGAAAAGAAATTAGGTAAGCGATTAAGATCCTTCAAAATCCTTAAAATGTGACGATACAAATAAGTTAACTTATCGCCGTCACGAATTCATGAAAAATAGAATGTGGCTTTTCTCATTGCCTTTTCAGACTGCGCTGTCCATACCCTATGTGGAATATTGGAACACGAATATTGGAAGTTGGAATATTTTTTCTCAGTCCATCCAGTATTGTACGCTTCGGGATCTGAATATTTGAAAGGGCTAATCAATATAGATGGCGATGTTACTCTAGAAATCTGGCAAATATTCATGGGCCGTTTCTGCTTATTGTCTGATGAGAAGAAAAGAGATAACTTCGTGAAATTGTTCAATTTTTTCACTGAAAATGAACCAAAATTATGCTTTGACGATAGTAATATTGTGTGGTGTGATTCACTTCTGGAGGTGAAATCTTTATTTTATGGCTTTTTGCGAGAACTTGAAGTACACAATGAATGCAAATATGCAGCTTGGCAACCAATACCAATAGGTGATATACAAATACTTTATTAAGCAAGCAAAATCTCTTCAAAAATCGAATTAGAGTGTAAAATAAGTATTAGAAACTTTGCTTTTTCATTTATGGTTCAATATTTAACGAGTGAAATAAGTAGAAGTGATTTACAAACGTCTTAAATACCATCTTAAAAGAATGTAGTTCACTTGCTAGAGTTCAGTGATATTGCTGACCTGCTTTTTGAGAGGAACGAAATGTGCAATAAAACATTGAAACATGAAATAAATTGCGTTTTGACTTTTCTTCTCTCGAAGGAAAACCAATTTACCCCGACTGTAATTATCCCAAATTGATCGATTGGCAGTGTAAAAGGGGGAACTCCGTTGTGCGACATTTATTGTTTTTCAATACGATAATAAAGTCGTTGTCCAAGATAGAAACCCAAAATGGACCAATAGCTGCTGAGATGGGGTCGTCTTGAACAGTAGTTATATTGAGTAAGAGTTGTGTGAAATCTTAACTTCACACAAACTTCACGCGATGCTGAATGTTCGGATGCCAGGCTCAGTGCAGGTTGGCAACATCCTTCCTGATATCACTACTTTGCACGGTGTGTTTTAAACCAATCTAATTGAAAAAAATTTGCATATTGCTTTTGTCAACGAATTTGTCTTCTTTGGGTCATCAGAAACAATTTTTGTTCGAAGGGTAGGGTGGCGGAGTGGGCCGTGGGTGCTTTTCAAAATAATTGAAAAATCGTGATTTTCGACGATTTTGTATGAGATGCGGGAAAATGATGAAAATCAATCTCTTCCAATCAGGTATAAAGTGATTAGAAATCATTTACGGACCCAAAACGAACATTTTTTTGTATGGAAACGTCATCGAAAAGTGTGATAGATTTCGAGATCGCAATGTTTACTTGCGCTGTAAGACGGTAATGTATCGAGTCATCCACAACTTCACATTTTCTCGCAGTTTGTCACGAATTCTGAGAAAATTTCATCAGAATGCAAGTTTTGTGAGAATTCGGTTCGGAGTGATGCAATTTTTTTAAGCAGTCGAAGATTCCGCTTAAAACATTCCTTTTCTTCCTGTTGTCAATTTTCGCCTGGGATACTCTCATGGTTCTGTTAGCAATAGTCAGTGCCGGACTGGCTCAAAAAACCCTTGCGGGCGTTGAATGAAGAAATTTTTCGAAAAGCTCTTCGTTGCCCTTTGTCCATACAAAAATCAAAAGGCCCTTCGGGAATCTGGCTATAGTCTTTGGATTTATTTTTGTCTTCGAAAATTAACCAGTGATTGCAATATGTCATCGGCAATTTCTGTATCACCATTCTCCTCGAATTAGTTGTAGAACGAGGTACTTTCTTCAGTCCAACAAAGAATGTTACTTTTTGCTATACCCTCAAAGAATAAATTTCTTGGCAGTGACCATTCTCGCGAATCTCCTCGTGAGTTAAACTTTATATATTTCTACACGAGAAAAGGCACCTAGTCTATGTTAATATTTCAGTTTCTTTTTTAAATTAAATAGCAAATTGGAATTTTTAGTATTCATCTACAATTGTGTCAATATTTAGGGAACATTATGCACCAATTGAGTCAACAGCGCGTTGCTTGAGTCAACAGCGCATTGCTACCGTCAAGAGCAAAATTTATCATTAGAAATACAAAAGCGAGAAATAATTACATCAGAATCAGTCGTCTAGTTGTCCCAAGCAAAGTCTGGTATACCGAAAGTGATATAATAATGAAACATAATATATTTTGTCTCTTTTGGCATTGGGTTGAAATTTTCTTATCTCAGTTTCTTTTTGACATTCATACTCGGCTATTATATGTTAATGAAAACGTCACACATACAATTTACGATCAACTCACTATGCAGTTGCAAAATGAAAATTTCCTTTTAACATGTCTACGATTATGATCCGACTTTCGTTAATTATAAATTGAAATTCGAATAGCTGAAAAAAAACGCTTATGTAACGTAATGTATCTATTCAGGAGTTCACATTCTGGTTGAACCAATGCAATACTAACTAGTTCACAACTCAGTTACGAAAAGAAAAACTTTTGTTGACCACAGGGAAACCGTTCTATCGATCTTGTTTTTTTTGGCACACCAATATGTAAACAAAGATTGCACGGTGGAGTTGAAAAATATTTAAGTAGAGTCGTGACACCACCTTTGATTATTTTTTCATAATCTTGTTGAGGGATTCGAACATGTTCTCAACACTCAGTTTTCCGCCAGACTCAGCGGTTTTTGAGAACGAGGAACAAAAACCAAGAACAACTGTGGAAAGATTATGGTTTTCGGTCACTTATGCTCGGAGCAATGGCAGCCGAAAGTCAAAATATCAACATTTCCAAGGAGTTATACGTCGATGACAAAATGACCGAGCAAGCCTCCACACAAAAGAAATCGGATGAAATTTACTCAAGATAGCGACAAGAACTCTACGTTCACTCGACTTAGACTTACTTCACGATTTCGATTTCTAGTCTTTCACTTGTACTATTCATCAACTTTGTACGAGGAATAAACCTTAAACTTGACCTCGAAAACAGCACTAACCCGGCCATAATCTCTGGATCGGCTCATCTTCAAACTTAAACTAGCATCGAGGGGGGTACTACTCCCATAAGTCGGGTCACACCTATCCAAAAAGTCAAAAAAAGTCACTATAGCGCAAACTATTCAAGTATTGAACATGAAAAGTACTTTTCATGCGATGGAGCAGAGAATAAGGCAACTTTTCATTTTTTATTGTTTTTGTTATCTTTGCATGAAGAGTAACATGGTGTAGCTCGTTTTGATGATTAATTCGAGGCATTTTTAGACCCGTACGAAGTACGAGGGTCTAATGCCTTTACTCTTACGTTTGTAACACGTCGATTCCGACTC
>JANTFA010159439.1:0-10469 GCA_026413405.1 Phytosciara flavipes
ACGACAAAAATTTTTTTGAATTTTTTACTCGTATTGGGACTTGCGTCACGGGTGCTGTGCTAACGCGCACCCATGATAATATATGGCATAATATATGTCTTGACCAGCAAGTGGTAAAACTACGAGTATTGAGGCTTAGGCAAACAACCCCACCCACTTAAACTAACTAAAACTATTAACTCTGTAAGAGCACTCAGATAAACCGGCCATGGGCACTGGGGAGGCTCAATGCAGCTCTGATCCAGGCTACTTGATCGTACATAGAATTTTTCGTTCGTAAAGTGGTTGTGGTATATGTTTTGCGTTTCAAAAGTTCACTTTTCGCAGCTGGTTGCTAAAGTCGTTGTATGCAACACTTTGAGAAACTGGGTGTTTTTGCTAAATGATGGGGTCACGTTCGTTGACACCACATCTAGTGACATAAACAACACTCTTTCTCGACTTGTTGCATAAAATGTAGAAGTTGGAATCAAATGTCAAACGAATTTTTTCTTTCGAATAAGTTCAAAAAATCCATTTTATCGCATCAATTCTATATGTGAAAATAGAAGTAAGAAAAGCGTGTAGACTTTGATATTACTTCAAACAAAAAATTTGTTTGACGTTTTAAACGTCACAACGACAGATGGAAAAGACCGACTATTGATTCCAACTTTCTCAAATAACTACCTATTCCGGATACCGTTGTCTCTGTTGCAATCAAGATTGTCTAGACATGAGAAGGCCGAGATTTTAATGAATTTTTCTTTCCATTTGTTTGATATTTAAGTTTTTCGTGCATTTTATTTCTGTTAGGGAGAGATTCGTTTCATTCGTCAAACACGAACAATTATATTTATTGTCTGGAAGGATTCTTTGTATTGTTTGGAAATGTTATAAAGAAATATTAGTTTTGATTATACATTTGAACATTGGTAGCATTTTAAATAATAATAAAAACTCAGACTTATAAATTCATGCCATGGACATTTTCCAATTTAAATATCAGAAAAACATTTTCTCGTAATAAAAAAAAGAGAAGAGAAACAAAAAAATAATCAAAATAAAATTCAATCAACAAGCTAAATACCACTATGTCATAAAAATATTTATAGAAACTTTCTTTTCAGCACTCCATCTTTTCTGTAAGTTGGTTACAAAATGTTGCACTAGATAAATTTGAATCTTTTTTCCTTTAAGTTCTTTCGTCGTTTTTTTTTGGAAACTTTTTTTTGCGTTTCAAATTAAATTTGTTTTTTCCATTTGGTTCCATTCTTTCATTTAAAATTACGTTTCTTTTAAAAACAAAAATATAAAGTCAATCTACAGACAGACATTCACATAAAATATTGTTTACGATTAGTAGAATTTGATTCGACAATAAAAAAATTTTTATTCGAAAAATTAAAAGTTCAATTTGATTGATTCGAAAATTCTTTTTCATTTTTTTTTGACAAATCGTTTTTTTTTCACTCAAACACAATCTGTACATTTTTTATATAAATAATCAAAACACGTTTTTTTCTCATAAAATATTTTTAATAATTAGATGCACAGATTGCAACACCACCGTCAAATATTATTCTTCTTCTTTTTGGCTATAATTTTACATTTTACTATTTTAACAATAACGTGTGGGTCTTCTGAAGAAAAATCCTAATTTACCAAATCTGTCATTTCGAATCGCCCAACAACTAAGTCCTTTATATGAAGGTTTCATGAAATTTCATTGATTCGTCAAACAAGTTGACTTTTTTAGGCTAGCTCAGACTAGATTAAATATAAAAAAGCGTTTGATTTGCTAAACACAGCCAGAATGACTCTTAAAGTCTATTTCTTCTTTTGTTGAAAATGAATTTCGTAGAAAAATACCAAATCTACTACTTCATTAGTTGAAATATTACACGGTATTTAAAGCTATACAAACCAGAAATGCGCGCTTATTTTTGCCATCGTTGTCGATAACAGATGACTGCTAGATCTCTGCTCTAACGAGGTTTCATATGCTTTGAACTTTGCCACCATTATAATGAGTTAAGGCTCTTAGGGACTGTCCTTAAATGACGTTTACTTTTTTCAAGATTTTCAGACTCTCCCTCCTCCCTGCGTCCATCATTTTTCAATACCTTTAATTTGGTGGGCCCACTTTGGGCAGACCTCTCTTCCTCCATCAAGATGGACGTCATTTATGGACAACCCTTATCATGCCTAAAAATTTTATTTTTAGTCGAAAAAACGGTTTAAAAGTCTCTTATTTGTAGGGCAGATCTGTAGGTTGCAGAATCCGTACATCGGAGTGAAAAAACTAAAAATTTGTCAGAACAAGGCAGCGTTCTAGTATCACATCATGAGGGGGCCACAACTGTTTTTTTTTTTGAGTTACGGTTTGGCAACGAACTAGAACCTTCATTTAGGAAAAACTCTTAAAGTCAAAAACACGAGACGAATCGGTCTTTGCAGCAGTCTCATCAACTTGCTTTTTCTTGCCCCTTCAAATTTTTACGTTGAATGATGCAAGATAGAATGAACTATTAAAGCAGAATTAGTATGGATGACTCTGGTTAAAAGAACCATTACTCATCAGCTGTTCTCAATACGGTCAGGGTCATTATCGAACTATGAACGCTACATCTCCCTCACCCTGGGCTGACAAAAGGGCTTCATACATTTTTGAAATGTTCTCCATATATTTTGACGTGCAACGGGAAGGGGGTTATTTTGAGCGTAAGTAATTTGTGAATGGCCCATTCACTGTACAAGACAGTGAGCCTACGGAACATTTTCCGAATCAAATATTTAGTCCCATTGCATTAGGGAAATTGATATTTACTTGCGAAATGATCTTTCGTCACAAAATCACACAAACAATCCTCACGAATTGGGATCAGTTCTATTACACTGTTATGAAATTCTCAGGATACACTGATTTTGTAAACCAACTTTGTATTGTTGCTATAAAGCTGCCCTTGATCAGAATAAAACTTAGTCGTTTTTGCACAAATGCAGTGGATGGTCAACGCTGCTCTTTCGGAATCATTCAGAAAGGACGTCCTATTCTCAGTGTTGTCATACAGACTTGAAATCCAATTAGGAGATTTATTTGAAGGGGTAGAACACATATTTGATGTATCGCGATTCGGCAAATCTGTTACTCTCTTTGTTTGAAGTATTCTATTTCGTTTGATTCCAGGTCTTTTACTTCATTTGTTACAACATGAATTGTTGTATATAAGGGAATTCTATGCCAAGACATTCGCTTATTACGGTCGTTGTCCATAACAGATGACCATTTCACATCTCAAAGGCTTTTGAAACTTTTGGAATATTTTCGGCCGGATTCCTCAGAAAGAAAATTTCCCCAAAAGCACAAACATTGCGTTGAAGAATTACTAAACTCAAAAGCTGGAACATTGTTCTGAAAGTGGATCCCACTTTTAGCTAGTCATTAAGCAACGCATTACTTATATTCCCAAATTGAGGTGCTCTCTGGTATTTTGCCAGTACCGTAATCACGCGGTGACATTATATACATGAGTTGCGAATCTCTTGGGGAAAAACAGGAAAAATGATATGTAGCCGAAATATAATGGTCGCTACATTATGTTGTGTGGTGTGTGTGTGTGTGTGTGATGTTTTCATGGTAAAAAAAAAATAATTTTATTTTCGTTGCTGTTAAACACAGAAAAAAAGTTTACATTTTGTTGAAATTAAAGAAGATAAAAATTTGTTTCCATTTAGAATCATGAAACTTTCATATGGGAAATGTTGTTGGGTCAATTATGTTTGTTGAGGTAGTAGTGTTGCATGCACATAATTACTGAGGAAGAAAATGAAAATGCTGTTTTTTTATCGACTGTGCAATTACACTGGAATAATTCCAAATGTTTAAAGAGGAAAAATCGAGTGGACTTGGTTAACTCAATAAGCGTTAGGTAAAGGGTTGCATTTTACCCAAGTTTTTGAGTAAAGTACACCACTTAACAATGGGGAAAATGATCCGGTTAGCTTTTTCTGTGTTTACTTCACACAGTGTCATTTCCAAGTCTATATACTGGTGGAGGTCACCTCGATACAGGTACGCGGGTTACACCCCACAGCTGTAGATAGTATGGCGGAATTCATACAAAATTCACCTTCTCTGATGACTATCGTCGCCGTGATGATATGGTGAATATTTTTGTAAGTAAAATCAAATGTGGTGTGTTCCCGCGTACCTAATAAAATGGCGATCGAGGTGACCTCCACAACAGTGTATAGCCTTGGTCATTTCCATCATTAATTGAACAGCTACATGCAGAAACGGTGCATGTCACATCATTAGTGAATCATAAGAAAAATGGAATTTCATTCATTTTGCTTCGTTCTAAAATTGTTTGGCTATGTAAGGACCTTAGTCCAACGGCCCCACTTCAATTTAGTTGGATCAACATTCTTTTCGCACTTCATTTGCCGCTCAACTGAATCCAAAATCACGAGGTTCGAACAAAATTTACTCGCAAAAAACAGTTAGGACCGAGTAGTGGCCTCAGTCCAATCAGTTGAACCTAATGGAATTCACTCGATTTACTTGCAAAGGCGACACTTGGGGGTCTACTTAACCTCATTTTAAGGCTTCTAGCTCACGATCACTTTCTTCAAAAAACCTAAAACTTTTGAAGGGTTCTAGCTCAGGCATGGGCCGCCCGAAAAAACCTATCTCCGACCTTGACCTCACCGCTTGACCTTCCAGAAAAAAAATATTTTGAAGTCGGATTTGATTCAGTCAAGTTATTGACGCGACGAAAAGATAGGTTGTCATTCTTTACTGTTGAGGCGGCATCTACATGCATCCCCAGGTGCTATGCCCTTTCCGTTTGGTTCGAATTCCTACTGTTACAAATGGCACATTAAAACTAGCCCTCTGTACTTCATACGGAGCTAAAAACAGCGTCCGACTACTCAAAACATCGTAAAACGAATGAATTTTCCTTATGACTCACTAATGAGGATTTAGCCCATCGTTTGACTTGTTATTAAGTAAAATACACCAAACAATTTGTGAATGGTCCATTCGATCGATATTTTGCTATCTAACCATCCATAGATAAATGACTTTTGTGCTGATTTGAAACCATTGTCTTCTTCTCGCTATTATTCTTAGTATAAAAAAAAGCGAAAGCTCTCGTCACTGTTGCAAGCTTCTTTTTCTTAGATTTGTATTTTCTTAAAATGATTTTCATTTCGATTCCTTACATAATGCAACACAATATCGGTAGTTAATTGAATTTAAAAATTGCTTTACAATGATTTCATGTCTTAGACATTTATAACTTTCAAATAATCAATTTTTCGTTTGTGATTTCCAATCATTTTTTCTTCGTTTCTTCTCTGTTCATTTTACTTAATTAAACTTTAGTGGTGATTAAATGAAAGTGTTGCATGCCAGATGTAACTACAAATTTAATTTCGTTTTTCTTTTGAAAGGAAGTCTTACAAAATTTGTTGCTTAGACTTCAATTTGCAGTATAGTATCCGTTTGAGTGGAAAAAACGTTCCGATCATTAGCTACATTAAGGGTCAAAGGCAACGTTATGTCATTTGGTATCGTTATGCAATATACACCGTCAAAATACGGTTATGGCATAATTACATTGTGCTTTTGACAGCCATCACCGCTTGTATAACAGTTTCCGTACAATGTCTGATGTAACTAATTTCATAATTTTCGTTTTAGAAACGTGTAATAATTTGACAACAATGTCGGAAAATAGCCGATGAATTCGTTATAAAGTTCTGTTATATTTCAAGGCATTGACAAAAATTTGTATGGCACGTTGAGCGATTCTTCAAACAAACGAAGTAATAGATTTGTAAGTTACGTAATGACATGCTTTCCGTTTGTGAAACATTAATTCACAATTGATGATGACAAAGAAATTTTTTCGAAAAACTCTCTACACGTGAACCTTTGTCAAGTAACAAGCCCAAAGTGGCTATTGTTAATCGATTTAATTGAAAATTAGCCCCGAAATAAATGCTAACAAATTGTCAGCGAACTTATGTCTCAGGATTTAGTGCCGAACATATTCATATTCTATAAATACACACCCCTTCGTATGGATTTCCTTGTAAGGGAATCGCCTAATTCTATCACCGTTCACTGAAATCGTGATGAAATTGCTTTGTGTATGTGCACATGCTGAATACATTGTAAATGGCAGGAAATTGAATTTCCCTTATTTATAATTCATTTGTTTTTACCTTTATTTTATATTCACACGTAAACACAAAACGGTTCAATATAAATTGATCACTTCCATCAACCTTTTACCCGGTGAAATAAAATCCGGCATAAGATATTCAATGGATGTGTGGTTCAGGTGACATGTTTTTAGCCACCGTAGACAAAATAATTTTGTTGTTGCATTGGAGTTTCCATAAAACTCCCCGGAACGCATAAATCTTCTGGTCTGTTTATTTGTTCGATCCGAAGTACAAGAACGTATTCGAATTTTCAAGTAAATTACTACTCAGAATTCTTTAGCGTCAATTATAAGATCCGAATAATCTGTAAGATATTCCAGTAAATATGTAAACTAATTGAGATTTGTTTTCTAAGAAAAATGATATTTTGTAGAGATTAGCATTTTTTAAGTCTTTAGACTAGAGCTTGTATAGAACTTAAACATTTAGAAGGTAAGTTGCGTTTAGCCTGAGAAAACATCGACAACAAAAGAAATAAGTTCAGAGCCATGGTCAGACTGAAACACGTATCACATTACCAAGTGAACTGCACAACGATGGACTTATGAATGAGTGTATGCATCAAGCAAATCAACTCCACGTGACATTTCATGTCAATTGAAACTCCGCGGCAAGTGAATTTTCACGCCAAGTAAGTGTTTACGTCAAGTGAATTTTCACGCCAAGTGAATTTCCATGCCAAGTGAATTTCCATGCCAAGTGAATTTTTACGTAATGTGAAATTTCACATCAAGTGAGTTTTCTTTTCACGTTGTGAATTTTCCTTGCCAAGCAAACTTCCACGTTAATCGTAGTGTCAAGTAGTGATTTTCACTTTTTGAGTTTCGAAGATGCTTTTTTCGCATCAGGAATCAAAGACAGCCCATGAATGTGCCCATATGTGAAAAGGAAAATTCGCTAAGCAAGACATCCTTCAAATTGTAAAAAAAATGTTTGTGGGATGTCCATCAATTTTTCAATTGAAATAATATTTTCTACTGCATAAACCCATCACGGTGAATTGTATTTGGTAATGTGATACGTTTGACTACGGCTCTGCAGTAGTTCTGCAACAATTAAATTACTTTATTTTAATAAATGTTTTCAAATCGACGATAAATATTGTTCGATAAATAATTGAGACACCTTTATTGATTTCATCAATTTATTATTCAACGTAATTTTAAATAGAATTCTTTTCATTTTATTTTATTAATTGGTGAAATAAATAAAGGTATCTCAATTATTCATCGAACAATACTTTATTTTGTAAAGTTTTCCTTTTTTTCTCTTTATTTTATTTCCTTAATTTCTTCAGCTGCGAATGATTGCAATTATATTTCTAGCAATTTTATATAAAAAAAACCAAAACTATGAATCTTTTAGTATATTTTCTGGTGTTAAATTTTACATTGTTTTTAAATATACATCCGAGCGGAAAATTTGAAATTTTATACAAACTTATGAATTCAGTAGAACAATTTATTATTGCCGTAATGGAATATATATGAGCTTGCCTTCTGGGCATTTCTTTTTTTTTTAATACAAAAAAAATCTTAAACAATTTTAGTGTTGGCAGTTGATGAGTCTTGCATTTTATTAGAAAGAATAGCAAAATAAAAATAGTTTTGTTTTCGTTTCAATTGTAAAACTTATTTTATTATCTAGAAATCAGTTCACCGAGCGGAATTATATACAAAAATTAATTGAAAAATAGAATCTCGCTCTGCTATAGTAAAATTACATTCAACTATCTTTGTTCAATTTTTACATTTTATTTTATCTTTTCCATCGAATGGGTGGCGATTAATTAAAAGCATTTTTTCCCCTTTCACTTGCATGCCCAATTATACACTTAAACGTGCCCGTTATTATTTTTATACCTCATCTCGTGACGAGCAAATGCTAATAAGAAAGGGTATAGGGAGAGAGAGAGAGTTTTGTCACAAAGTTGCTATGGTGGTGCTGATACAGTGTTGATAAAAGGAAAATTGTTAATGTACTGCATGTCGTTAAAAGTTCACCACTTCCATGATGAATTGATTTTCTTTCTTTTTTTCAGTCGGGTAATTATGCCGAGTAGCTCTATGAGTCCATTCACAAATTACGCACGCTTAGGATTAGGAATTTCAGACAACACTACCGCGTTCGCGAAAATATCTGAAGAAAATTCCGAAAATGTTTGAAGCGTAAGCTAATCACTTAATAGTGTAGTGGTCGTCTGCCTTTCACTAAACCAATTGCCAATGCGAGAGTTCGAACCCCAACTGTGGCAGAAAAAAAAACCGATTGCCAGACGTGTATACAAAAACACAGCTGTTTCAATTGGTTGGGTTCGGGTCTGTGATAGTGGGTGGATTCAAATTGCCAATGCGAGAGTTTGAACATAGTCATAGTTGGTGGAAAAAGCTTTCACCCGGTTTGCCGGCAAAGATATTGTTGGCACATCCATCAAGGGTTGTAACGACCGAGTATTATTATCACGAAGAGTACGCTTTTGTCAGACGCTCTCATCCTCTGCGTGCGTAATTTGTGGATTTTCCCCCCAAGATACCCTTTAAGTTATTCCAATGAAAATAATTGACGTCCTTTTCATCCCATAACAAAAAAAAGAGCTCAGTGAAAATTGGACTTTATTTAATAAACAGAGTGTAATGGACGTCCGAGATTTATGTGTCGTTAGAAAGTCATATTGTTTCGTATAGTGCCACATAATTTTGCGTCCGTGTGTTGAATATAATATTCAAAAATGTCTGATGTGTTGTTACATTATTATGGAGGCGCCATATAATAAGTACCACACACACACACACACATCTCTTACACACATAATGTGGCACGGATGGAAAAATGTACAGACCCAGTTCATGTGTGGACATAATATATTTTATAGTCGTTGACAAAGTAGGAGGTTGTGAAAAATCAATCATTTATTGAGTAACATGGTAGATGTAGTTGGCGTTAAAGTACGCGACGGAGTGATTGAGACACACTAAGAGCAACATTTGAAAAGCTTCCTTCTCGTATAACTCACTAAACACAAGTTTCTTTCTTTTCTTACTCTAAGGCTTGTTCTACTTCTATTTTGAATTGGATTTCTTTCAATTCGTCGGATGTAATACAAATGATCTGTGGTGAGAACTTCATTTTTCTTATACTTCACCATCCAACAAAAAGAAACCATCGACGCAAGTCCTTCTGACTCTGCTTACAAGAAAAACATTTTGAAAAACTTGATATCGCTGAGGGTGATGCGTTATGCGTCTAAACCTCTGAACACAACGGAATTAATGAATCAAGCCAGAAAGGACCATAAAGCTGCAACGAAACCCCCTACGATCTCGTATACCTAGTCACTAGGGCCTAGGACACTAGTGACCGCATATCTAGCACAAAAAAAGTTGAATGAAACATATGCGTTATGTGAACCGCACATAGCGCGATTCTAAATAACCCGACCGAAGTAAAGCCTCAACAAGTTCATATAGCCGTAATGTAGCGGCCTTAGTCTAGTCCAAGGCCCCATTCTTTAAACCGAGATACAATTCGAGCTCTATTTGCATTCAAATGAAACAAAAATTATGAAAATTTGATGAAATTTACTCGAGTTTTTCGCAAGCAGCGGCCTCAGCCCACGGGCTTCAGTCCAATGGTCCTCTTCTTACACCAATTGCTTTTTGAATGGAACAAAAGTCATGAAAATCGATCAAAATTGACTCAATCCATATATGCAAAAAACACTTAGGACCCTACTCAACCTCACTCTAATGCCTCCAGCACGCAATCTAGTGACGCGATTTTCTTTTTCCTAGATTGGTATTGTAAGTACTTATGGTTTCGTGTTCTAGTTACACTTACAACGTGAATTATTGCGCAGATATCTTCAAAAACGCTAAAACACTAAAAGAACCCTAGGCATCTGTATCCCAATTGATGTACCAACTGGCTCGAATTCCCATTGTTACAAACGGCTTATTAAACCTGATAGCACTCTGTAAAAAATACCAAAGAAATGCGTCGGCAGTGTGTAGTGAGTTATAAAAAAATGAAATGAAAACTTGTTGCAAATGAGCTGCTCATTTCGAAAGTTGTGATCTCACTAAAGTTCTCGCATCAAGAATTTTCAGAAGCATATTTTTGGAAATTAATTTTACCAAAATTTCCAAAAATTGCCAATTTTTTTTTGTCAATTTTTAGCAATTTTGGAAAATTTGGCAATTTCTTCCCAATTTTTTGGGCAATTTTTGGTAAAAATTTCCAAAAGAATT
>JANTFA010159450.1:0-10469 GCA_026413405.1 Phytosciara flavipes
TTGTAGAACCATAAGTTCACTATGAAAGAGAAATTGTGTGAATTGGCTCAGTTTTAAAAACGTGCGTGGGTTTCGACGAGTCTCTAAAATAGCGTGACGTATTTTATGAACAACTTCCTAAGACCTAAGCTTACTTGCCGAGTGTATACATACCCAATGTTGAACCACTCAGTCTTACTCCAAGCCTCGATAAAATGATATAAAGAATTTTTTCTAAAAGTTGAACATGCATCACATCACCTTCTTATATCCACCTCCCCGTTCCCTTCACCTTCCTTCTATGGTGGACGTATGAAAGTCCTTATTTTTACTAAGTGTTTCAGTAAATTTCGTTGAAATGGCTTCAAATGAAAAATTAAACGAATAAAAACCGAAATTATAAAGTGAGTGGCACATTTTCTACAAAGTCATTTCCCATCCACATTGCTCGAATGAAATGCAATTGGAAAATGAGCAATCACTTCATTTGGATTCTGTGAATACGTTAATTTATTCTTTGCCGAATTGAATATATTCATTCTACGGCGAGCTGAATATATCGATCAAATATCATAATTAATTATTTAAAATAGAAACGACAGTAAGCCTTAAAGCTCATTCAGCTTTTGTTAATATTTTAATGGAATAAAAACAAATTGAAAGAGCACGCTCGTCAATTTTAGGATGATCCATTTTTCCGCTACTATTTCAGCAAAATGCAACGGTAGCTCTGATGGAACTTCAACAAGCTAATGTTCATCTGGATATATCAGCGCATCTAGTCAAATCCACAATACCTCGAGATTCACCAGTTTTGCGTGTTCTATTCCATGCTGGCGCTGACCCAGGCGGTCATCTACAGCGCCAGAAAATTTGTGTTCTATTACATGCATCGATGACAGGTCGAACTCCACTAAAAGGACGATGTATGCCTGAAGGCGAAGACGGTGTCTGTGTGGCTGAAGTCATTATTCCATCAGCTTGGTGGCCGCCTCTTCCGCCTCCGGATAAAGATGGCAGATCTGTTTCGCAAAAGGTTCCGCAACGAAATGTACAAGTTTCGTATAGTGTTTTCGAACCGGCTCGCAATCCGGAACAGTGTGAACCAAAAGTGCAAATTCAACCGTTGACCCCATTCGCTCAAGTAAGTGTAAACAAACGGAATAATGCAATCTGAACGATTCTTACAAAATTCCTCCTTAAGGTACCACTTGTTGCCGCTCTCACGGCGTATAAGGAGTTACGAGCTGATGATACTTTGACGATACTTATACCACATCAGCCATTGTTTCCCATGTCACGAATACACGTACCAGTGTTTTTACAGCCGCAAGTTGGACAAAATGTAGCGGTATTCATTGTTCGGTAATTGTCCAGTGTTCCGATATTTATTTCGACAAATTTTATTGAAAAATCTGAAATTATTCTTTCAGTGCTCGTGTGAAGGCCGGAATGAGAATACTCGGTGCTTCAGCATCATCTGATCTGTGGAATATATCAGTTGAAAAGGAAAATCCTAAACATACTGTGGCTAGAGTAACAGCCTTTCGGAAAGACCAAGATCCTGATAGTCCAACCAGAAGTGATGAGACTGTAGATGCTACTCAGTAAGAAAACGTTATTTTGTCGGACATTTATACGGACAAAGTGAAGTGGAACAATTGTTTTTCTTTCCAGAGTGGTCGAAGTATTTTCATGGCTATTGGAAGTAGCTAACGATACCAAAGAACATTGGGATGGCGGCAAAATTGTGTGGTCTGTTAGTTACGTACACGATGGTCCGAAAATGAAGGATTTATCGATTGAAAGCGCTAATAGTCCAGAGGAAACAAGGAAAAAACTAGTCGCCAAACTGGAAATACAAAAGGATGATATTCAAGCAGTGCTACCGATATCAAAGGTAAAACATCTGGACATCTGGTAATATTGTAAGTGGAGACAACCATCTGACCCTATAAAATCTTTTAGAACTGGGAAGTCATGAACACAGCCGTTTTAACTGGACGCCAAGTGTCGCAAGCTCTGAAAGTTTTTATTGTATCCCAGGGCGGAAAAGTGGCTGACGTTACGCTACAGAGTTCATGCCATGCCGAAGACGAAAGTGTGATTAAGGTTTCATCATCGTGTAGCTCAGTGTATGTAGATGGTTCGGAAGCAAGAGGTTCATCAAATGCATCCATAATCGTTAAGTATGGCACGTATTCGGGACTTGCACGTTTCATTGTTTGGATGCCAGAATTTCCGTTAGAGGTTTCAGTTACCGATTTTCGCCTGTCCCAAATCAAAGGATGGAAGATTCCAGACGATGTGCATTCGTATGTGTACATGTGATCCTTTAATTTTCACGGATATACTAAATGTCTGCACCACCTTTCAGATACAATGCCAAATCGAATAGACGTAAACGGGCGTACGGATGGAATCGGCATGTTGACGACTTTGCCAATGGTGTTTCGATGGAACGAACTACGTGTCGAGCTAGATATCAGCAAAGTCCGGTTGAAGTTTACGCTAGGTTCCTAGCAATTGATCAGGTAAACACTTCTCGGTCGGACTTGTTATGTACCCACTTTTGCATCAAACTGAATGTTCTCACAGGACTCCGGTCGCGTAAGCTACCTAATATCCAGACGTACCGGACTACGTGTCACCGATTTAGTTCAGCCATTGCTTCGTGTTGCCGATCCGAAAATTGCAACACTTAGAGGGCGAATATTGCAGGGTCGCGCCATGGGACGTACAGATGTGCAAGTAAGGAACTCTCGATTTTTCCTTCTCATTTCTGCTATTCGTCAATAAAACAATTGATGTTATTCGTGTGAAGGTATTGTCTCCGATAACCGGCCGTGTCATTGGTGCAAAAGAAATTCGGGTCGGTAGTGATCGTGTAAGCATCACTCGGCTTCTGGTGCGGGTGGTTTCGGGATTGCAATTAAATATAACACCAGACAGTGCTATAGAGAATGGATATGTGGCTGAGACGTCTGTGACAAGGAAATTGACAGCACAGTACCAGGAGGGATTGCTGGACATTGACTTAGAGTTTTCGGACGGCGCTAGAACGCCTTTGAGGTAAATATGGCCGGAGTGTTTTAAATCGGAGAATCATTGTCGTTTTAGTTCTTTCGCCAATGCGGCGGTAAGAAATTTAAATTTTTCGATGGCTGTGAATCCAATTATTCTACTGCATTCCAAAACTTCCACCGGCCTGTCCCAAAACTTCCCTCATCGATTACCCCCTTCAAGTTCTTCCATCGACACCTTGATGTTAAATTTGGAATTCTTACAGGGATGTGTCGGTGGACGATTACTTTTTACTAGTTGAGAGTTTGGATACCGAAGTGGTCGCATTTGCGCCAATGTTGGCATCGCATCATCCACGTGTCATTGCTGTTGGCGAAGGCAGTGGAAATTTGCTGCGAGTGAACCTGTTGCTGTCGGAAGAGTGTAGGCTAAGACGCAATATCCCTTTGCTGAAACAGGTGAGAGAACATGTATGTACAAAATGTTAACTTCTTCTATTTTATAACAATTCATATGCAATTTTCAACGGACATTATATACAAAATGATGTACGTCAAATATTATATACGTAAGGTTGATCCATTCTCTTTAAACCTTTACCTATAATTGGTCGAGTAGTCTACAGTTTTGTTTATTATTATAAATTGGATATTACAAAACGTCTCATACAGACGATATTAAATGCCTTGAACATAATACTTATCTAGCACAATAATAAACTTCCTTCATCACACTAAACTGTTTATATTATATGCGACTGCTATTGCTTGGTCTTCCTTTTTCTCTTTTAGCAATTTAAGCAATTCATTTCAGCATTCAATTTAATTGTTTTGTGTGTTTTCTCTTCCATTCTCACGACAAACAGGGTTCGAAGTCACCGCCTGGTCCGTTAGTGGCAGCTCTGGCAGCGGTTCAAGTGGATTTCAACTCGAACGATTCATCTGGTCGCTCGGACACAGTCCAAAATGATGGTATTTCTGGGAGGGAACGGAAAATTTCACGTGATCCTAGTGATCTTGCTGATATTCTTATCGGTACGGAATTTTTTTTTGTTTGGTTTTTTTTTTCCATGAACCTTATTAAACTTGACCGTCTTAATATTCTCAAAGGAATTCCCAAAGATGACAGCATTCACGAGCCGTCAATTCAAGCGCGACAACACCGCGGTGGCATGTCATCGATAAGTCGTCACAATTTTCCGCACGATATGTCGTCCATGGAAATCGGAATGTATGTCCTGCTGACTGTATTCTGCTTTGCTATACTGGTATTTGTTGTCGCTTGCGTTGTGTACGCTTCAAAGTTTCGGCCGATTTCGATGGACAATGATGTGAAAACTCGGAACAAAGATCGCACTAACAGTTTGAGAATATTACGCGGACCGAAGAAAATTTCGGAATCAACCACAAACGCACATGATTGGGTGTGGCTGGGCCGATCGACGATGGATCGGTCATCGATGATTCAAGATGGTAACGGAAATGCGCATGTTGTCAATAACCAGAGAGGTATATGTCCAACATATTTAGTCTACCGAATGAGTGAACACTAATTGTCCGAAAATTTATTCTTCCAGACTCAAGAATCCGCATTACCAGCAACCCCATGAATCTGAATTATGCCGATCCAGATGATACATTAGTTGAAGTGACATGCTTCGATAATCCCAATCACATTCGATTACCGGCAACAAATAATAACAATTCCATTGACACATCGACATACAACAAGAGAGACAAAAACAAAAACGGGTACGACCTGATGTTTAGCATGATGCAACAAATCTATGAGCACAGCTTAAACCCAAGGTTTTCTTCTTGTTCCGTTTTTAGCATTGAAAAAGACATTCCTCCACCTCTTCCACCACACGGTGTACTCAGTACAAACGATAATAACACCCAGATAGAATACCGGCCACCTGTACCTCCCCACCGGAACGTTGGCGTCAGTACCGTTCCGAAAATACCGGAAATCATATTCCCACCGAAACGATACCATCATCACAACAAACATCACCGAAACAGCGGACACTATCAGAACAAAAAAACCAACGGAAACGCTAAAGAAGATCTGGCATCGAAAAGCGATGAACAGGACCACAGCAATCACAATTTCAACGGCAATGAACCGTTGTCGTTAGACTCATGTCGAAATGAAGCATTCGATCTGCAAATGTCGATGTCGAATGGCGCTCATGTGGAAGCAATGAAGGAAGAACTGCATATGGCAGAGAAATTGGTTGAAAATGCGGCGCTACAACAAAAAACGGCATTTCAATTCGATACACTGACGCCCAAGACTAAACACTGCGACGAAGATGAGCCGACGCGAGACAATTTTGCGGTGGAAAAAAAGTGGAAACCTCATTTGCGCGACGCTAGATCACTGTCAGGTAATTTTTGTGTTTTACAATTTTGGTTTATCGATACAATTGCCATTTTTGACCTATGGAATGTGGTGGTGAGAACTCATATTCGTAATTATGTGCAAGCAGCAATGTCTCTGTAGAAAAACTTGATTTCCACTGATCGAAATGTTTGCGCATGGTTAAAACCACACGAAGATGTTGAAATTCGCAGCAACGCGACGTATCACTTTTTTAAACTACACATTGACTGCCAGTTGTTGAAAGAGGACAATGACCATGCACACGACGAGCTGGCACTTTAGCCCGGTGAAGCATCAACTTTCTTGTTCAATGTGTTACCATGAACAGAGCCGGGTCGCTACTCAAAATGCAGTTCACATTAACACTAACAACAATCGCTCGACGAAGTGATCTCTTTGAACATTTTCACTGGTTGATAGCTCGTGACTTTCGTCAAACAGCTGTAAGACGCCCTTGATTCGTGCACGAGTTCAATACGACAAACAGTAAAACATAACCTGACCTACAAATGTGCCAACCGTAAAAGTGAGATTTCTGGAAAACAGCAAAAAGGCCAAGTTTTATTGTCATAGTCGATAGGATACGCAATCAAAACGAAAATTATCTGATGAGTTAAAGTCACGTCGTTCTTTGAAGTATCTAAAGACGTTACTCCTTCTTCTATCCATTTGTCTCCCACCACACTTTCCAGGACTGACAGACTGTTGAGAAAGAACTAAGCAAATAGAAATTAAAACTTCAAAGGAGGAGAAGTGAACCATTTCGTCCCTCATCAACTTTTATAAAATCATAATCATCGCCCACTGATGAATTGATTAACTCTTTGATTACAGGGTCTTCCTTGCAAAAGAACAAAGCTAAATCCGAATATAGTCTAAGCGACGACGGTGGATTCGTGACATCATCCGAAGATCTAAAACTATCAAAAAAGGTGAAACGAGCAACGGTTGTTGGTAATCAAATGTTCTCCAGAGACTCAAACTCCGACATGGGTCCAACAGAAAGTCTCGGTCTGGACGACTTAGACATGGACTATGAACAAATTATGCATTACTTTGATAACTTAAAGGTGAGCTAAACACGATGATGATTTTCTTATTCGTTCGTTTTCTCTTTTTTCTTTTTGTTGATTTGATTTGGTTAAAAAATAAAATTTAAATAAACTGAAAAATAACCCAGGAATCCAACGCATGAGTGGAAGAGATCATTGCAAAGATCAGAGAAATATTGTCGACATTTCAACAACAGTATAAAAACGTAGCTGTACTCAATGCAAACAGCCCGTCAATTCCAAGCATAAACGATCCGAATTTCGAATATTTTTTCGAACACTTGAGTGAATCATACGCTTAAATAAACAAAAGAAAAATTAAGAAGAAAATTTAGAGGATTTACGATATTAATAAGGGATTTAGTGTTAATAAAATAAATGAAAAGGGAAAGTTAAGCAAGAAAATTATTATTAAAATAGTTAAATCAAGTGAAACAAAAAAAAACATTTTCTACTCAACAACAACAACCAAAATTAACACAAAAACCTAAATACAAAAGAAAGAAAAAAGCTCCTCGGCAGTATACTTGGAATGGCATAATACATTATGTACGACAGAATTTCTCGAATTTACATTTATACCATTCAAAATGTAACTTAAAAGTGTTTTCAAGGGATATGAAAATGATATTCGGATTGTTATACATCAATAGGACTGATAAACATTTCTAATATCACCGCGCGATGAAGAACGAAAACAAAAACAACAACCAAAAACAAAACAATCAAAACGGAAAAACATTTAAAAAATGACTTTGCAGTGATCAGAAAACGAAAAGTCAACATAAAAAAACAAATAAACAAAAAACAAAGACAAAAATGAAAAAAATTACCTGACTCTTCCGATAAATTCAGGCCATATAAATCGCAGAAATTGCGGGTGAATCTTTAACGCAGAAACGTAAATGTGATTACGATACACCCACAAGAAACTTACGCAACAAATTCCACAAAATTTGACCCACCACTTGTGTTCCTTAGACTTTGAAGTACTAGATTTAGCATTATCCTCAGAAAACCTGTACCACGGTACTATGAGGCCAATACATTTTTGGTGGATCATGTTTGTGGACTAAAGAAACTGGAAAAGAAGTCGAATCAGATGACTGTTTCTGAGCTATAGTTTCGCAGGGTGTACGATTTTTTTGTTCTCAGTCTTATGATTGCTCAAACCACGATAGGAGAGAAAGTATATATAATATTTTCCGGTAGGTCAGTGTCATCGTTTTACAACGTACAAAATAGTGATGATGGGGAGTAATTTGACGCAGTTGTTTTCTTCAACCCACCGACTCAAAAAGCAGCAAGTTACGATTTGCTATTACGATTAAGAAGGTTGCAAGCTGCCGGTGCGCCCAGTGCAGTAAGAAGTCAATGAAGTTTATGAAAATAGTTATCACTGTCGGCTCGACATACGTCTTCTTCGTAGATAACCAAATTTTTTCACAAACACTTACTGTAATGTAATATTATATGCTACTATGACAGTGAAGGACCTTTTACCGAGTTAGAAGCACATAAAATTACTACGAAAGCACTTCAGCATAGATCGCTTTCTAGTTCCAATATGACAAATCGTTTGACTTTGCATATCTGGACATTCTGATATCGATGAGTAATATAAGAACGAGGCAAAGAGTTTCTCCTTACTTACTTAGCAGCCGTACTAACCCAAGCGGGTTTTGGCTGACTCCACAACTTGTCTCCACCCTGGTCTATCCAAGGCCGAACTTCTCCATTGACTGACTCCCAACTGTCGCGAATCTTGCTCTGCTGTTGTCAAAACATTTCTCTAGGGCTTTCTTCGGAATTCGGCTACCATCCATTCGAGCTACGTGTCCTGCCCATCGTAGGCTCGCTGATTTGACCGCCCCGACAATTGTGCCTTTCCCAAAGATTTCGATCAGTTCTCTGTTCGTTCTTATCCTCCATCTCCCTTGTTCGTTTATTGGTCCGCAAATCGATCTCAATACTTTACGTTCGAAACAGTTAAGCGCACCGATTCTTGTCTTTGCGCTAAGGATAAGGACCACGTCTCACAGGCATATGTAGCGATGGGTCGGATGAGAGTCTTGTAGAGGAGAAGTTTTGTGTTTCTACTCACTAGCGTGCTTCTGAAAACGTGTTTCAGTGCGTAGAAACATCTGTTCCCTTGCGTGAGTCTCGTCTTCACTTCTTCCTCTATATCGTTTTCAACATTCAGAATTGAGCCTAAATATTTGAATGTTTGGACTACTTCGAAGTTATACTCAGCAATCGTAATGTTTTGACCGACACGGGATCCATGTTTCCTCTCTAACGTGAGATATATTTCGTTTTATCTTCGTTGATCTTGAGCCCAATTGGTGCTGCTTCATTCTCCATCTCGACAAACATTTCTTTGACCGCGAGCGTTCCTCTTCCTACCAAATCTACATCCAAATAATTGCTTGGGTGTGCTGAAAATGGAAAGAGTTTCTCCTTGGGAGATGAAAAGGTCACATCACCTCACTAGTATAGTCACTCTAACCTGTCCTTTATAAAACGATGACACAGACAAATTCTGTTTTATGCTTTAATAATTCCTTAACATTTTATTTTTAGTTTAAATTTAAAAAATTAATTTAAAAAAAGATGAGCAAAGTGTGAATGCATAGTGTGAATGGAATGATTGAATTTTTTGAATAAAGACTTTTTGTTTTGTTTTTGGTTATATCAGAAAAGATTCATGAGCAATTTCTTTCGTTATTATATATAAATGAGACTTGAATTGAACCGATTAACAAACTAAGAAAAAAAGTGGCACGAAATTAAACAACATCAAACTAAATTACAATTCTACAACACTTACTTATTATTGAAAACTCAATTATTGGAAAAAATGAAGAAGAAGAAAAATGAAAAATAAACTTATGTAGCATTCTAGTCATCCATAGATTATTAAACGAAAAAAATGAAAAACATTAGGTACTGAGCAAGTTATTGATATGCAGCTTTAATAAAGAAAAAAACAAACAAACAAAAATGATTAATGCCATAATAAATGTATTGTATTGATATAAACAAGAAAAATATGAAAATGAAAACACTAAACATAAAAAATGAATGTAATATTTACAAATTTATATTAAATTTACTTTATAAATATTATTGAATCTTTATTAAGTATACTGCCTCTCTCTATATATGAATATATTTATATATAAAAACAATTATATTATATCAAAAAAAAAGGACGAAGAAGAAGAAAAACCCAGGACTCAAACACACACACACACAAACACATGTTTATTTTCTACACATTCGGTAAACAGTTTTACCAATTTTTTATTGAAAACTATAATTAATTATACGTCGGGCTAAATGATCATATCAAAATATAGTTTAAATCGAAATGAAGTTAGTTTTTAATTTTATTTATATGAAATTTTATTTAAAAGAAAAACATTTTTTCCCGCTTTTTTTTTAAATAGAACTCCTCGTTGATATTATTAATTTATTGTTTTTCATCCTAATCGATTTTATTTCTTTTTTGTAATCTGTTTTTTTAGTAGCAAAGTTGTTAAGAATTTTCCTTAAAGTGGTAAGATTTTCTTTCCAAAAAAAGTAGTTTGCAACGTTTTATTGCGATCGACATTTTTTTTGCTCTCCTCTTCAAGTATATTCGTTGTTGATAAATAGTCTGGTCTCAGTCGCGCTTTTCGCGTTTAGGTTGTTAAAAGCAATTTTATGATCGGATATTGTAGTATGAACCAAAATAAAGAGATGGGACGATGTTGTCAAATTTTCGTACACAAGATGGCGCTGTAATCCAAGATGGCGGCGAAAACTAAAAATCGCTCTCAAAAATTCATTTTTCAACCAATTTCTACGAAATTTTGAATATAAATTCTCTGGTGTATGTCTGATTTAGGAAAAAAAACAAAGTTCTAGTACAATGTCATTCATGATGGCGGCAAGAATAAGTTCTCTATTGAGCTGTACACGACTTTTGTATCGCAAAAACTAGAAAAAAATGTAAAATCTTAATGGCAAGTTTTTCATGAA
>JANTFA010159461.1:0-10468 GCA_026413405.1 Phytosciara flavipes
TACATTTTGAATTTTTTTCTCATGTATTTTCGCGTGCAAGGGGGGAGGGGGGGGGGGTCTAAAAATCATGTTTTTCTGCGTGCGCACTAGTTGAATGGCCCCTTATGCAAGAATGACGTCTACCCTTTTCAGTGCTACCAGTGAATTTAAAACATCAATACCTCGGCAAATATGCATTTCATAAAGTCCTCTTAGACCTCTTAATATGGGGGTTAGGCACACACTCGACCTTATAAAATGGATATTTGTCAAGCACTGTCAGCACTGAAAAAGGTAGGCGCGTTGTTGCATGACCAATACTATTGTTGTTACTATGGAATCATTTTGTGCTTAGTCGTTAAAAATGCAATTCAAATTTTTACTAACAGCAATCACTACATTGGCGGAATTTAAAAAACCGTACACATTTTCTGTGTTTTACATGACTTTTCGACTTCTCCATATAAACATAAGTGTCTAGGGTAATTTTGTCGGGCACTTATGTTATGAATAAAAAAAAACAGTGCTTAGTATTCAACGTTGTAATTCCAACTGATTGAATGATAAGTGATGAACAATAAGTACATGTAAAATTAATTAAACACCGGAAAACCAGAAAATCAATGAAACGAAGTGATAATTTGTTATCGACAACGATGAGCGTAATAATCAAATAACTGGGCGTAGCGTTTCAATTTATTCAAAAATTCATGTTGTAACAAATGAAGTACAAGATATCGAACAGAACACAACGGAATACAAACAAACGAAGCAACTTTGCCGAATAAACTCGTGACACGCTTTTGAAAGGTCAATTTTTCCCTGCTAGTCTTATCACAGATCTAAGTACTTCAATTAGATGAACGCAAACTTTCCAACACAATCTGTCGTTATTGTTCAGTAGCATATCAAAAACACACAAAAAACGCGAGAAATTCTGACAAATTATCTAAATGTTTTACCTTCAGTCTTACCGTTGTTGATCCTTACTTAAATATCAAAACTTAGTGGTGCATCGAGGGCTTTAGTTTTACGCATTTAGAGAATCGTCTTTAACATCAAATGATTGTATAAGCGATCTGTTGATCGACAAAACGAATATTAAAACAGACCGTTGATGTCACAACTTCCATATTGAGATGCAATTGAGACGCATACCGAAAGCTGATTATTTATGTATCACGTTCAAATATCACGACAATTTCACTTGGATACGCATAATACACATGATGTTATGCTGAGACTCGTCTTTTACTTATATTATTTGGGTTAAAACGCATTTCGTCTTCTTCATGTATGGATTTAGGAGCATTGAAGTTACTCTTAGGACTCAGGGTTATCCATTTGTTTGTCGGCAGCAACTTGGCAAAAATAGGATGCAGCTTTATCGCACCAGCCAGTGTTCAAAGTATAGACTAGTGTTTGACCATAGCACTCTTAGTGCTTGAAGCTCACTAACATAGAAAATAGGAGTCTACTGGAGTCTACTGCAATTATAGTAGACTATGAGCCTCTTCAGTACAGGCAGTAGTCATGTTTCCTTTGTAGTAGTTAAAACATCCAATAGTTGCACTTTTGTATTACATGTATGCGTAAAACAACTCAATAGCGTAGTGGTTAACTACTCTCCTTCCCACTACACGATTGAAGTTGCCAGTGTGCCAGTGCGAGAGTTCGAATCTCCACAGTGTCAGAAAAAAATCGATTGCCGTACGTGGACACAAATCACAACTGGTTGAATTGGTTCTGGTCTGGGGTAGTTAAAGGAAGAAGTGTCACACGGCAATGACATACACTGTTGCGAGACACCGGTATTCGGTATTCCACTCCTACTAGTTTCTCTTCTAAGTACATACATGGAGCAAACATCGATGTAACTTAAATTTATCGCATTGCTTACCACTGGCACAGTGAAAGCTTTCGGTAATGAAAGGTTCTCGAAGTAGAAGCACAACCACCGAAACTAGAAAAAAACAACGACCTAGTCACGAACCCTTAAAGAGTTGTTCAGGCAGATTGATTTCTGTTGGTTGTGTATTCGTTAAATAATCTCCAAATTTGACATCTCACATTTGTGTGTTGGTACTTGAAGCTGGAGTGCTTTGGTTTGACTTAATACCGGTTTGAACATACGTTTCAGTTTACTATTAGAAGACCACAACAGGAGATTATTGAATGACGCTTCTTCGACTGGGTCGGTATTCGTTGATTGGTAGAGTTCGCTACTCGATCAGCGATTTCAGCAAGAACCACAATTTTTAAAAATGAAATTGAATATCTGCAGCATTCATACACTTATGTAAATGAAATATTATTGTTTAATGGTAAATGGTCCTTGCCCACCAACCTACCTACCTGCCATTATCATGTAAAGTAAAGAAGAAATTTAAATAAATTCAAAGACTTAACTTGCAATGATCATAAAGTATATTCAAACGAAACCACGTTATAATCTCTTGCTCAATGATAAAAAGAAGCAAGAAAGAAAAAAAAACTCGCAACGAAATCGAATAATACACAATTTATGTACGCAATGTGCGAAAAATAATGTCTACACAATGCAGCATTTAATATACGATATTCAATGGACGTGTCCTATAATCATTTTACAATAAATTTATTCCAAAAACCACCACTTTCTCTCGGTGAATTTTTGTTGCTGTCTGTAGCCCGCCGTTTTTTTTTTAATTTTCTGCAAGTACTTTACCAGATCTCGGACAACAACAACTATTGACTTATTAAAAATTCAAACGAGTTCAACTGAATTTTATTAATATCCGCTGCTTTCAATGTGTTGATTGTTGATAAGAGCAATAATTTAAGATATTATCACACGGACATTACACCTTTTCGAAAAAAGAGAACCGTGGAGAATCTACACATGCCAAAATTGACTACATTTTGAAGATCATAAACAAAACGCCCACAAAATACCTCCAGCAGTGTTCTTGGGAGATTTTTTTCTCTTTCGTAAAATATCAGGTGCTTATTTTACGACCTATGAAAATGGGCTTCTGATTTAGTTCAACTGATTATGCGATATTTATTAAGTCATGTTTAGTTTGCATATATATAGGAAATGGACATACAGGGTGTATGATGAATCGCTCACTGAGAGTACTTGTTGAAGTCAATCGTGAATATACCTACATATGATTCAAAGGGCAGACTTTTTTTGCTATGGACCCCCGCTAAGGTCCCAATGTAATACATTGACACTTAATTTTCATCTGTTACTGACAGTAGTTAAAACGATAAAAGACTGTAGGGTGACCGCATATTTAGGAATGGCGCGATTCTAACTAGCCCGCGTGAAGTACTGCCTCAAAAAGATCAGAGTACCGTAAATTAGCGGTCTTAGTTTACTCCAAGGCTCCGAATCCATTTTAGTTACCGAGATACTATTCGACTTCCATTTGTCTTTCGAATGAAATAAAAACAATGAAAATCGGATGAAATTTACACGAGTAATTCAAAGAAAAAGCCTTAGTGATAAGCATCGACCTCAGTGCAATGGCTCTAACTAAATTTTGTGCTCTCGCGTGTAATGTTCACTTGATCGTTGAGTTTTTGCAAGATATGAAATGATGACAATCACCCGAACGATCATCGAACAAGGAAATTCTGCGTGGAAAGCAGCAATGCTAACCACTACACCTCACATTCATATGTAGCAATCCACGACCTTGTCCCGTGACTAACAAAGTTTGAACCAAAATATCTCGAAATCCGCTGATATTTTCTTAAATCATCTTTGATTCGTTCGAAAGAGGATCACAAGGTTCCGTGAAGGCTGCTCTAAGAAAAGTCTCACCGATGTCGAGCTACTTCAAGACCCAGTTTGTTAGTCCCGGGACAAGGTTGTGGAATTCGCCATATGATTATAACACAAATTGCGAATGACTATTTCAAATTGACTCGATTTATTTTCAAAAAACTCTTGGGGTCCTACTTAACCCCACTTTGTGTGATCTCATCTAGCTTACGATCCAGTTACCCGATTTTAATGCATTTAGCTGCTATATTTACACTTTCAACGTGTGTTTTCTGTAGATATCATTCAAAATGCTGAAACACTTAAACGGCTCTAGCTCAGGCGTGGGCCGTCCGAAAACACCCATCTTAGGAGTTGACCTCACAATTCCGACTACCTTACAGGGAAAAAAGAACTATAGAAATCAGATTTGATTTACTCAAGGTATCGACGCGACGTACAGACGAACGGACGAACCGATTTCATTTATTGTTGATTCGGTATCTGTGTGCTTCACCAAGTGGTATGCCCGCACCGTCAGCCAGGCTCGTATTCCAAATGTAACAAAAGGCATTTTAAACTTAATATCACATAGAATTTCGTACTGAATATTAACGGTGAACTTAGGCTTCGGGTCCATCTCTTCCAAATACCTAAATGAAGTAAGTAATCTTGTTTCGATTCGTCGAAACTAAATTGATCAAAAGAAGTAATAGATTCGATGATACGAGTTTTTAGTTATGCTTCTTATCAGTAGAGGATTAATCGAGATGTACCAACTGGTACTCTATATCTAGAGCCACATTTTAAAAAAATTCCAAAAGCACCCTGTGGCCCCTGTAAAATGAAATTCACCGCAACACTATGCAGTTTCAACCATTAAGTTGTTTATGTTTCTATTATTGTGAAGTTTGGTTCGCAGTTTTTGTTTAAGAATAGGCCTCTCATATTCTTCAAAATGGTCAATTAAATTAAACGACTTTGCATTTATAATGTTAGTCCGTTGTATAATGTATGCTGATACATTCGTACTGGTATTTATGTTGCATTTCCTCGAAAGTGGATTAAATAATGTGCATCGAAAGAGTTCACTTTGTCCATAAATTATTTATTAGTTCACTTGCGTGGCATGAGATTATTGATAAATTATTACTCGGCACATTACCAATTTTTTCTTTTTTGTACTTAGCATTACCAACAGCAATAATTCAATGTTATACGTGGGGTATAATCGGTCAGTAAAAAAAGCGAAACCAATTAAGTAGATGTGAAACAAAGGGCCCACATTGATTAAAGAGATTTGTTGAAGCTTATTCAACTCGTCTGCTAACCGGCACTCCCATTTTATAATGTTTGAGCCATCAGCACCCAGCAGACAAATGATGTGGAAAAATCTTGATTTGGTAAATTTCGACATTTATTTGATTTCAAAAAAGCTTCCTCCAATGAAACTAGACACTATTTTTCATCATCAACGTCACATCAATTAAGTCTGGTCTATTATTGCTGCTGAGTGCGATTTCACAGAGGCTTATTTCTTCGTTACTGTTTCCTTGATATTTATAATTCCAACTAAATGAAAATAATCCGATCAGCTCTAAACACCAAAAAATTCGACATTGAGCTTGCTCAGTTCTTTATCTACTTACAAGTCTGATATCGGCTAAAATGCCTTTTGACATTTTAATGTGAAATAAGATTCGTTCTTATCAGGATTTTTTTTATCTGGGTCAAATTACCTTGGTTGCGAGTAAGGTCCAATTTATACGGATTTGGGTGTAACGTAATTGACTTTGACATTATTATGATAGAAAACCGAGGGGTAAGCGCTGTTGGAATTTTTGGGACAAGCTGATGAAATTGTGTGATATTTGTGCAATTTAGTGGAATTTTGGAATTTAATAATGTGAATGGAATAGTTGGGACAGATTTTCAGCCAGTGGTTAGTCCCTTGCAGAAAACAGTCGGGACAGACCTTTCTGTGAAAATTTTATTTTTTTTAAATTCCATTCACCATTTGGATTTGGAGTAAATATCTTCATTTTGACATCCATTAAAATTTTATTTTATGTTAGACAGCCTCAAATAAGAAAGTAGATGAAGATTAAGGGTTAAAAGTCAATGAATCAAATACTTAGTACATGTTGCTGCCATTTAGTGATCCATAAGCCCTTTCACCAGACATAATGATTGGACGAAAACGCCATGCCGAAATGCGCTGGCTCGGTAGTCAACAAGAGGGGAAATTGCGAGGAAGACGTTAATCATAGGATCAGCGTGGGCCGGCTGAAACGGCGACACTATTTCAGAAAAGATTCAGGCTTCTCGCTAGGTTGACACATGGTCCATTATAGGAAGTAAAATTCCCGGAAATTTTTCAATTTTAGATTAAATCTTGCAAGATCATGATCTTATGAAATAAAGTTTAGATTGACTCAATAACATAAAAAACCATCAAAAAAGCCATAAAAACAACAGATACATCTCAAACTATTGTCAATTCAAATAAAAGTTAAGATGCCAAGGAAAAACTCAGGAATTTTTGAGAATTTAATTGCCCTAAAATAGGTCCACTCGATATCGTACGTCGTACGACTTAAAATTCTGCTTTTCTTTTAAATCACCATTTATATCCATAACGAACGTCAATAAATAACAAAATCATCGTACACTACAAACAATTATAAACTAATAAAGATAAGGTCTATCTCGAAGTAAATGTCTGTATCTTTCTACGCAATCTGGCAATTGAGTATTCTTTCGGCAATTTTCCGGATACATTCACTTCAAAGTATCTGCAACGGAAAATTTCCAAGATTTACTTCAATTGAGAAACGATTCAAGAAAAACTTACTGAAAGGCACGAAACCACCAAATATTCGATAAGGGATTTTCTGACGACCTCAGCTACAAAATTATTCGGAATTTATTTTGCTTGTCTGAATGACAATGAACAAATTAATAAAACGTTGAAATTACCTTCAGGTCAGCGTTGTTAGAGAACGTATGATAAATCCAAAACAGCCTAGTCGTTGTATAATAACCAACTATCACATCAATAGTGTAATGTCCATGCGAAACCAACAAAAAGATCATTCCAGTCCAAGCGTTAATCCACGACAACCAGTGAATGAAATTGTAACGCTTCGGAATATCTTCAATAGAATCGGTTGATTGTAAAACGAGGAATAGTTTCCAATCTGTGTGATACTAACATTCACCAACAAGAAGATTGGCCATCATTAGGATAATTGTATGTCCAGAATAAATGTAATCTCCGCAGATGGTCTTTTTGCCAGTGATTGGTAAACCACCAGACTGTAACAGCTTGAGAACTTCTTCAATAATCGTGAGAGTTTTTTGTCCAATTGATAGCGATTCACTCATTTTAGGAGAACAGTACACGTGGTCGTTGGCCAATGGCAACACCGTTACGTACATTGTCACCGATCTGAAGCTGTATAGCATGGCTAGGAGTAGGAAGACGCGTCTGCATAATATCCATCTGAAGTAAATTCAAAAATGAAAATCACTCACTGTGACAGTTTTTTCTGATTTGACTAGTGACCTAGCCTTTGAAGATTTATCTTCGATATTCGACCTACCTGTGCCGATGCAAGGCAATAATTGAAACACACAAAATAATTGACAAAACGACTAAAACATCCGCTGCATCGTTCAGCCACCGAACTTTCGTCACATTGTCTAACATAATATCGGGTAGTGGCGGATGTAATTTCCTATCGGGAACCTTTTGATGAGTTAACACAATGGCCACATCATTGATAACGAAACCGGTCACCATCGCTAGAAAGGCGAATAATAATTTTCGCTTTTCTTTTGGAAATTTCGGGTCGTCTTCTTGGTACATTTCTATCTTTGCATCCGAGAAGTGGCCATTCTTAGCTACCCCGAAATCTGTTGGCTAAATAGAACATCAGATTCGAATTTAGTTGAAAGAAAACTGAACTGACGGAATCGCTTACCGAAAGCTCGTATTTGTAGGTGTGGTTGCCATTGGATGTCGTTTCGATAGCCGGTGTATTAGTGAAACCAATTACATTTTCATCGAACTCGTCTTGTAAGGATACCTTTTCGTAACCTCCATTGGGAAAACTGTTTGCAGGCATTTGATTCAGAATTTAACACAACTTGGAATCTACTCAAGTATGGGTGCTCTTGGAACTTGAGTAGAGAATCTACTCACTTAAGCTTTCAATGTTAAGCTATGATAGTGATCTCCAGTATTATGTTGGATTGATGGTAGACCCTGTATAAAAATACAAGAGTTGAAACTGCAATCAATACTCTACGGCTACTCCAAATCTATGAGCGCAAGGTAATAGTTGCAGACCAACTTAAGTAAAAACTCCGTAAATTAAGTACTTGACAAACAAACAACCTGTCGGTACCGGTCCGCAATTCTATTCAGAAATGTAGCAATAAACACAAACTCAGATAACGTTTTACCAGGCCCGGACTGGCCATAGTGGGCGATTGGGCGTCGCCCGATGAGCCGACAGCTTTTTTATATAGAAATTGGGCCGACTTAGACGTTTTGTTGTCGACCGTCCGAAGGTCCAACAAGTAGCCAGGCTGGCCGACTCTGCGCTTCATCATTCCTCAGCTTATTTTTAATTCAAAACTCGACGTATCGATAGTGCGAATGCAATGCTACCGCTATTGAAGTAATAGATCTCACATAAACCTCCAAAAAATGCTCACATTAAAAGAAGTAGCAGAAGAAGCATTGATACAGTTCCATGCTTACAATCTGTGAAAGACTTTTAAAAGATCCAAAATCTTTACAGAGTCAGCCCTACAACACAAAATTGCTTTTAACGATTACACGCTACTCAAATAACTGATAATCGCAACAGGTATGAATAAAATAAAATCTAGTGACATTGTCATCGATATCGGTCGGCTGTTATATTACGACAGGCTGAAGACTTGAACATCTAAAGTGCACTCTCTTAATTTAGATCAATTGGTCACTTTCAATGCCACTCACACAAAAATGTTGCTTATCATTCCACAATCAACGTGACATTGCACTTCAAAACAATATTACGAATTTCGGTGATTTTCTACGCGATTAGAGTCAATGCGATATAAAAAGTAGATTCAGACTTAAAAACGACGACACTACAACATCCTTAATAAACTTTCGAGTTGATAACGACGATGCAACAAGTTAAGTCCAGTCCAGGTGTAAACGTTGACAAGTGGAATGATCGTGCGGCTACACTTGTAATTTGCGAATGCCATCGCCATTTCATTTATCTGCTCTGAATTTATTTAATTTTTTCGTTTCTTATCAATATGACTAAATGGAAAAAATCGATACGATGAATAATTAGCCGATTATCTTAGTTATCTTTTACTTATCAATTTCATATAAAATTTTGATATCAATACTTAACTGCGAAGATATTATTCGCAATTGTCTACGAATAGCCATGAAACATCGTCTCAGCACAGTGTACAGTCTATATGCGTCGTAGTAAAGTAAAAACTTTAAAATAAAAACCATTGCGAGTTTTAGTATAGTAGTTGTGTATAGACCGTCACGTTTTCTTGAACCCCCTAACAGCGTGACGTCACCACTCACGTTCAACTAAATCAAATTTACATTTTTGATAACGCTCGGAAAAGGCGACGAAACGGTTCAATTATTGGTCATGCCATACTGATTCAATTGACGTACCACCAGCTTCACGGGGCCAATTGCTTTTTAATACAGACGAAATAGATATTTATGCAACCGAGTGATTCATTAGATGCTAGATGTGAAGATTGAAAAAATGTATTTTATGTACATGAGTGGAATCTCCATTTTTCCAAATGTCACTTTAGCGCACTGGTGCGCAAAAGCATGTATGAAAATCCATTTACGCACTACTTTTATTGTGCTACTGTACACAAATAGATATTTCTGCGTCATTTGAGTGACGCTCGAGGGGTCACTTTTGCTCAGTTTTCTAAATTTTGCTTGCCACTAGCGACGCAATGGCATTGCTCCAAACCCTGAACAAATAAACGAAGAAAAACTAGACAGTTAAAAAGTGCCATAAAATGAAAATCTAAAATGAAGAAATACTACTGGCACTCGATAAGGAATAATAACTCAATCTATTTACAGCGTGATTTTATTTTGAGTTAGCTTTATAATATCTTTCGAGTGAATATAATTCCACCTGTTTCACATTTTATTGCTACTAAGCGTTCGAGTTTCACACCTAATTACACATTTTTCAGGTGACAAAAAGTGGAAACGATTCTGCATGTGAAAACTTTTTACGGTCTATGATGTTAGGACGAATGATCTGTTGTCAAGATAAAAATACGGAAGGGTCAGAGCTAAGCGGACATTTGCTTAAGGCTAGCGGAGCGGTTTCACGAAGATCACGGATTTCAGCTAATATTGCACACGAAGCAGGAAATATAAAAATGATTTAAAATAAGGCATCTATTTCTTTATTAGCAAATTTATTCTTTTAGCAGCAAAATTATTTTTTTCACCGGCAAATTTAATGTTTTTTTCTGCAAATTTAATCTTTTCAACGGCAAAATTATTCTTTTTTTTCTGCAAAATTATTTTTATTTTTCTGGTAATTTAATGTTTTCTTAAGCAAATTTATTTTTTGCTGATCCTCAAATTTATTTCTGCCTGAGTAGCAAATTTATTGCCTTCAAGCAGCAAATTTTAACAGCAAATTTATTTTTCTCCAG
>JANTFA010159483.1:0-10466 GCA_026413405.1 Phytosciara flavipes
ACTCTACTATTTGGCATAAGCCTATGCCGCACTAAACGCGTGGATACCTTCTAAATAGATTGAAATGGGCTGAACTGACGCCGCAGGCAAATTTTTCAGGTCGGTTTTAAGAGCCATTTCGATTGAAAAAATTGAAATGAATATTTGTGTTTCCTCTGTTCCATAGAATAGGACATACAATCTCAAAAAGCCCATTCGGGTTCCTGCCCGACTAAGGCAAAAGGCCCTTCGGGCGTCGCCCGAATGACCAGTATGGCCAGTCCGGCACTGCAGATTAGGCTATGGCTATGAGTAATTGGCCATTACATATCGGCAATCGTAGATTCGGCATTTCATATTTTACTCTATTGAATGATAACTATTTGGAACAGTTATGTTGCCAATTAAAAATGTTATTTCGAACTTTAGGTAAATACATTCAGTTTATTTGAACGTTATCAGTAAACTCATTACGACAAAGAAAATATTGGCTTTTCGCTGATAATGCAAATGTGATTGCTACTTTGAATTGATAAAATAGAAAATTTTAGAATCGCTGAACGAATTTTGTTTTTCTTCAATTCACTGATTATATATATAAGCACGTCAGCAACAGTGGCAGCATATGACGATGGGTAGTTGTGGTTTCGTTACTATACTGAGACTACTGGTGGATGCTTTAAAACCAAAGCGACGTCTTGAGATTTGAGCTCTGGGGTTTTTTGTCTTTAATTTTATTTTTCGTTCTTTCATTTTGCCCGTTTATGTTATAATATCGTCCTTCCTCGGCGAGGGAACATAGGTGGATCGTTACTTTTTTACCGAATCGTTCTACTGCGCGCTGTGAAAAGCTGTGGCACTTTTAATGTTATGTGAGCAAAATTGATGTGGTACGTCCACTCGAAATTCAAAAAGATATTTTCAGATGAAACTTATTTTTCAGTTCATTAGTTCATTCATCATGAATAAGTGGGAGTAGAATACCGGCGGTCTCCCTACAATGTCTTGACCGGTAAGACATGTGATAGTGTTCGCAACTTAACTCAGAAACTCATACACCAGAAATGATCCAAATCAACCGTTGTGGTTTGTTCACAACTAGCAGCGGTTGAGAATCGAACTATCACACTGACAACACAATCTAGCAGTTGTTTTGATTAAACATTCGGAATAAAACCGTTTTTGTGATACTGTTTTCGCTCAATCAATGTATCCAAATTATGCGTTTTTGTTGAACTTCATTGAAGAGACAGTTTAATGTCTCACCGACCATTTTTTATCTTAGTTACAACGTTTGAACGCTACTAGTCTATCACAGACAAGCATGTTAACAGGGTCATCGGGTCCATTACTTCATTTGATCAAGGTACTTACAAAATATTGGTTTCATCTCTTGTACTTCAATTTTTTGAACATACATTTGTTACATAAAGACCGAATTAGCCGTCAATTTATTTGTTCTGTCTTATCGATGACAGATGTTATACGAGGGTGAAAGGACGACGGTTTCCTTCGAATTTAGTTGCCGTACCGGAGCGGATGTATAGTCAGAACCATATATGAAGGAGAGATGTATACGACATGTAGAACAAAAACATGGTATACAAAAATCTAAGTTGGTCACACTCCTTCACATATGGTCAGAACAGATCATTGAAGTCAGAAAAGTTTTATCAAAAATGTTATTACGAATTTTAGGTAAATACGTTCAGTATATTTGAACGTTAAAAGTAAACTCATAACATTATTCTACAGCGGTTATTACCAACTGACTAATTTAACTAATCATATGGTGAGGTGGATTTTTTATCTTCGTTACGAAGACTTACGTCACGACTATCGCGGTTGAGGTGTTACAACTGTGAACACTTTGTGAGAATAATGTCGCCTCTAGATGGTGCATTTCATTCAGTAAAGTTAAAGCCATCTATCCGCAAACCATATCATTCATCTAATATACAAAATGGTTTGCGACCTTAGTTTTGGTCGCTGCCCGAAATGATGGGAAATGCTATGACGACGCGGAGGTTTTCGTACGTCACAACAGTGTTGTGTCGCTTTTTTGTCGTCACAACAGTTGTGTGATAATTTTGATTTCAAGATGTAGAAACTTTAACTGATAATGTACCTATACCAATCGAATGTACGAAAATTTCGTTGTTTATGTCGTGGATTTCGCAATATTGTGTTATACCTAACTTGGTCGATGTGTGGTTGATAAAATGAAATAAAAACACCGGTAAATTACAGTTATTTATATTCGAAATAGTGAGTCGACCAACATAAAAGAGTGGATATGCTTTTTGAGCATAGTTACGCGCTTTAATTTACTAGGTCCCACCTTTTGGGTGGGTGCGGTCCCTTGACTGAGGAATTTGCAACTTGATTTTCGAAATGTTTTAAATTTGATGATTTTGATGAAAGTGTCGAAAATTGTTGAACCATTTAAAATTGATTGCATGTCAGATACCAGAATGATAACGAATTTACAAGTTTGTTGTGAAAATTTTCCCGTGCTGACAGACTGCACTGATATTATTATATCGTTTTGTATATAGACGGTGACCGACATTTTTCCAATCGTCATTTTCATCGAAAAACGAATTTGGTATATACTTAGAATTTAAGGCAAAGTCGATATGAAACATATTTTCATTAGTTTCAGTACATTCATTTAACGATATGGGTTTTATGCGGATTTGATGGAACTGTAAGAGCAACGTTTTCAAGTCGAGAATTTAGTCAGCTATCATCTCAAAAGATTTATTTTCATGCACACCCTCAAATTGAAAATTTACAACCAAAAATTGAGAGACACCTCCAGTCGAAGCAAATTTTTACGCATTTTCCAAAAATAATCACATTTATTGAACGATATGGGTTTTATGCGGATTTGATGGAACTGTAAGAGCAACGTTTTAAAGTCGAGAATTTAGTCAGCTATCACCTCAAGAGATTTATTTTCATGCACATGAAAATTTTTCGAAGATTTATAAGCCTCTGCGGCGAACATATTTTAATCAATAACTCTCTTGCACCCAGCTTCAATTTTTTAATTTCAGACCCTTACTATAGTCAAGAGAATTAGTGTGGAAAACAAACTTGAATGAAAATGATAAATTCGAATTTCAAAATCAAAAGGTGGCAAGCATAATCAACAATAAAGAAGTTGATCTTCAAACAGTTTAAACTTTTAGTTAAAAACGTACCAACCGTCGTTTCGTCAAATACAGTTGGTTAGACCCTATTTGCATTTTTTTAATTAATATTTAAATTCACATCACACATGTAATTGTCAAAATATATAAGAGGCCGCTCTACCGATTGTACACAGTCATTAGTATCTTGAATATTAGACATCAACCAGACAAAATGAAGTTAAAATCCTTCAATTTCAACAATTTCAGCTAACCAATGTAATTGACGGAGACTACGGTGACGGTGATATCGTTTTTAATATGACTAGTAAATTGCTTGGAGACATTGAAGATCAATTATTAAGGAAATAGTGGACGAAGAGATTCTTTACAGTATCGGTAAAATTGAAAACTGTTGATTAAGTTAAATACTCGGAAAACTCAGTATGAAACGTAAAATGTCGAAATGAATGAGTATTGAAATAAAGTTTGTGAATATTGCACAATTTTTGTTGTGCTTTTCTACTTCGTCTTACGGAATTTCCTCACAAATTCACAATAGAAATGCACAAATTTACGGTCACTCATGCCCTTGACTGAAAGTCAGGGTCTTACAGCAGAAAGTTTGAAAGAACAGTAATGTCAGCAGGACTTTTTCTTTGCGGTACAATAACTTAACTAGTTCTCAACCGATTCTTATCAGAAATCAATCAAAATGTCTTTATCTGTTTTGAATCTGACATAGGTAGTTTGAAATTTTTCACAATCAGATCACATGGAATGAGGAAGTGTTACTTAGGTTAATGTTAAAGAAAAATTGATGTCTTATGAGAGCGGTGACGAAGTAGAAAAAACCATTTGCACTGTGTACAAGGAAGGGCAAATAAATTTCGTTGTTGCAACAATGATAAGCTGAAGAAATATGTATGTCATCTGTCAGCGCCAACCATTTATGACTACCGCTGACAACAGAAATAATCAAAGTCAACAAAAATTTCAAATAGTCTTTATCAGAATTCATCACTAAGAGCATCTGCATTAGTTGCTTCATTACTCTATCTTTAAACGCTCATTATGGTGTTTTCTAAAATATATACGCGCAACGTATATAACTGGCACGATTCTTTTGTTTGAAGGTAGAGCAACGAAGCAACGAATACAGATGCTCAGCAGAAGACAAAAAAATCTCTTTGATTTATATCATTATCGCAACAACGTCGCAACAACGAAATTTATTTGTTAATTTCCTTGAACAGACACGTTTTATAAAATTTTGAGCATGTAACCTTAAACACTAACTTATTAGCTATTTTCCATAACAGTTTTTCTATTTCTTCTCAACATCACTTCCCTGCATTTGGACGTATTTGTATCGTGTCGCTAGGAATGCGAAAAACACCATATCCACAAACACCAGAATTGTAAAGAATAAAAATTCAGAAACCTGAGAACTGAAGATCTTCATGCCCGTTACAAACACGACAATTAAATTACCACCAGCTATTGTCATAAATACAAATGACGTGATGACCGCTTTCATCTCTTTAGGCGCTTCATTATACGCGAAGTTCAGAATGGCAATGTAGAGAAAATTTTCCGAAAATACGAACGCCAAATATTGCGGTATCAGCCATAGAATGCTGATGTAGGCCCTTTCAATTTGAATTTCAACAATGGTCGCAAAACCTACAGCCAGCACTCCAAGCATGCCACCTAATGTCATTTTCTGTAGCACAGTTTTGATTCCTATCTTTGACAATAGCGGACACAAAATGTATTCACAAACTGGAAAGCAGATCAATGCCACCACCGGATTAAAAATATTAATTTGATCTGGCTTAATGACGAACCATCCGATGTCTCCGTTAGTTCTGGTTGCTTGAAATACAAAGCGGGAATATTGCAACAGATATCCAGACCAATAGACTGGTATCGGCAGGAACATTACCAGAACGTTTAACACTGATTTTGTATCGTCGATCAGCTTTCTACCATACTTCGGCTCTGCGTAGTGCAACCAATGTGACTTCGGAATGTGATTCCTTTGCTTAAATTTCTGGCTCAGTGCATTCTGAAATGTTTTGTGGTTGGATTGGTTTCAATTTCGTCATTAAAACTCTCTTACGAAAATGCAGGCAACAACTTGGACCAACATATTGTCACTATTCGCTGTTCGAACGTACAACCGTGTACCGGATGTGAAAATGACGAATGATACAAATATGGCAATAGCTGGCACTCCGAATGCTAGCGGATAACAATCCTGCACACCGAAACATTTGACATCACCACGCAAAGCTGGTGACAAGAAAAAAGCAAACAATTGGCCACATTTCATCAGAAAATATTGAATCGAAAAGAAAAATTTCAAATCGTTCGCTTGTTCAGGTAGTTTGTACTGCGTTCCTCCAAATGCATTCAAATTGGGTCTGACACCTCCCGAACCAATGGCGACTATCATCAATCCAATGAATGTCAACGGTCTAGAAGGAAAACTCAATATTGAATTGGAACTGTGAACATTGACCGAACCTGTAGTTCACATCGTTGGTAGATTTGGCGTTTCGATGGCTCCAATACTAACGATGGCAAGTCCACATGAATAGACTACCATCATCAGTGTGATGGTTTTGTAAGCACCCCACCAACTATCGGCAATGACGGCTCCAATGATGGTGAAAAAATATACCAAAAAATCATTGGCATGCATGATCGCAGTGGATGCACTTTGGTCATAATGTAGCTTTGTGTTTATGTATAAGGCCAAAATTGCTTCGAAAAATAAAGGCTAATGCTTTGACAAATCACTATTTAAATATTACATTTTTGTTACCAATGATACTAGTCGAAGCATATTTCTCAATGCCACTAATACTCAAGACAAAAGGTACGGCACCGGGGAATTTTTTCAATTTTTTGTCTTCAATCTTTTTATTTGAGATTTCCATTTTAACTTTTGGATCACAAAAACTAGCCTGAACACACTCTCCAATTAAACCATGCAAATAAAGAATATTGTCGGCAGAGCAATGTATTAGATCAACAGCAGATGCTCAATGAAATCACATTTGGAATTTGATTTCACAAAGGTACTCAGAACGTTTTATCAGGAGACTCTTCGTTCAATCGTAAACAATTGTCTTATCTACAACGCGTGTGCCATCATAAAAAATTGCAACGTAAATTATCTCATTTCGCGCTCTTTTTAGGTTGGATGACAGCAAGGCTGTTGTAGAGGTCACCTCGATACAGGTACGCGGGTTACAATCCACAGCTGACGATAGTACGGCGGATTTCATACAAAAATTCACCTACTGTGATGATTATCGTCGCAAGGAGGATGTGGTGAATTTTTTTGTAAGTAAAATCATCAAAGGTGGTGCGTTCCCGCGTACCTCCACAACAGTATATAGCCTTAGGATGAAACAATCAAGGAAAGAGAATTAGCTCTGTTGTGACGAAAGAAGTTTTTGCTGGTGAAAAAAAAAAGAAGAACGGAAGTTCAATAATAAGATTGATGACATATGAAGATGCGAAAGGGAAGAGCAAACGATCGATAATGAAGTTGATGACAAAAGGAGGTTTACCGTCCAAAAGACTTTTCGAGTCATTCTGCACAAACACATTCTTCTATATTTGCAGTGAAAAGCCAATATTTTCTTTGTCGTGACGAGATTACTGGTAACATCCAAAACTGTATGCATTTACCCGACGAAAATGTTAGCTTTTTGCTGTTAATGCAAATACAGAAAAATATGTTTGCACTGTGCCAGACTGACTTGAAAAGACCTTTTGGGGCGGTAAACCTCCTTATGTCACTAACTACATTACACAGCTTTTGCTCTTACCTTTCTCACCGCCTGACGTCAACTATCTCACTACTGAACTTTCGTTCTTCCTTTGCTTTACTAAACCGTTCACTAGCATACCACACAAGGATGAATGTTGCTCTAAGAAAAGTCCTACACATTTCGAGGTATTGCATTACGGTCATGACATCGGTCATCACGGGACAGGTCATGGAATTAACCATAAGTTCATAAAAGTGTGAAACCATAAACTCCATCAGAAAACTCATTAGAGGAAATTCCTTACCTCAACATCGTCCAATTTGCTTCTACAATTTCCGATAGTTCTTACCATGCATAAGGAGTGCTATTGCTAAACTGACACTAGAATAAAACAGTGTATCAGTTCAGCAATGAATGTACCTACCATTTCAGAATTCGCTATGCGCGATTGACACAACGCATAATGTTCAATACAGCTATAGGTTTGCGTGGATTCTAGGGTTCTAGTGTACGAGGTAAGTGAAATGGCTTGTATGAGTGTAAGGATGTCATCTACTATTAACAGGATGTAACCGTAAGCACTAGCTTAGTAATTTCAAAAAATTGTTTATTTCTTCTCAACATCATCACTCTTTACTTGGACGTATTTGTATCGTGTCGCCAGGAATCCGAAAACCACCATGTCCAAAAATATCAAAATTGTGAAGAATAAAAATTCATAAATCTGAGAACTGAAGATCTTCATGCCCGTTACGAATACGACAATTAAATTACCACCAGCTACTGTCATAAATACAAATGACGTGATGACCGATTTCATTTCTTTAGGCGCTTCATTATACGCAAAATTGACATTGGCAATGTAAAGAAAATTTTCCGAAATTACAGAGGCTAAATATTGTGGCATCAGCCATAGAATGCTGATGTACGCTCTTTCAATTTGAATTTCAACAATTGTCGCAAGACCGACACTCAGTGCTCCAAGCATGCCACCCACTGTCATTTTCTGCAACATAGTTTTGATTCCCATCTTTGAGAATAGCGGGTACAAAATGTATTCACAAACTGGAAAGCAGATCAATGCCAGCAATGGATTACAAATATTCATTTGATCTGGTTTGATAACAAACCATCCGATGTCTCCGTTTGTTCTGGTCGCTTGAAACACAAAACGAGAATGTTGCAACAAAAATCCAGACCAATAAACTGGTAACGGCATGAACATCACTAGAACGCTCAACACTGATTTTGTATCGTCGACCAGCTTTCTACCATACGTTGGTTCTGCGTAGTCCAACCAATGTGGCCTCGGGGTTTGATTTCTCTGCTTGAATTTCTGGCTCAGCGCATTCTGAAATGTTTTATGTTTGTCTGTCAATTGGTTTGAATTTCGTCATTAAAACTTCCTTACAAAAATGCAGGCGAGAACTTTGACCAACATATTGCCACTGTGCGATGTTCGAACGTACAACCGTTTACCGGATATGAAAATAACGAATGATACAAACATAGCAACAGCTGGCACTCCGAATGCTAGCGGATAACAATCCTGCATACCGAAGCATTTGACATCACCACGCAAAGTTGGTGCCACGAAGTAAGCTAACAACTGACCACATTTCAACAGAAAATATTGAATCGAAAAGAAAAATTTCAAATCGTTCGCTTGTTCAGGTAGTTTATACTGCGTTCCGCCAAAAGCATTCAAATTGGGTCTGACACCTCCCGAACCAATGGCGACTATCATCAATCCAATGAATGTCAATGGTCTAAAACGAAAACTCAAAATTGAATTGGAACTGTGAGCAGTTGCCGAAGCTATAGCACATCATTGGTAGACTTAGTGTTTCAATTGCTCCAATACTAACGATGGCCATCCCACATGAATAGACTACCATCATCAGTGTGATAGTTTTGTAGGCACCCCACCAATTATCAGCAACAACAGCTCCAACGATGGTGAAAAAATATACCAAAAAATCACAGGCATGTAGGATCGCAGTTGAAGTACTTTGGTCATAATGTAGCTTTACATTTAAGAATAAGGCCAAGATTGCTTTGAAAGGAAAGGAAATGCTTTGAATGTATGGATCAGTTACAGTTTAAATAGCAAATTTTAGTTACCGAGGATACTAGTCGCAGTGTATTTCTCAATGCAACAAATTCCTAAGATAAAAGGTACGGCACCGGGGAATTTTTTCAATTTTTTGTGTTGAATTGTTTTATTTGAGTTTTCCATTCTTCTTCGGATCACAAAAAATAAACTCATAAATTCACTTTCTAGTTAAACCATATAAAAAAGAGATATTGTTGGCAGAGCTGCTGTTGACTTAATGCTGGTAATATGCTTAATGAAATAAGATTCAAAATTTGATTTTACAAAGGCACTCTGAACGCCTTATCAGTGGAATTTTCGCTGAATCGTAAAGTATTGTCTTATCTTTGGATATTGTTCAATCTTTGTTCCATTTTACAATATTGCGATGTAAATTATCTCAGTTCTCGCTCTTCGCTCTTTGTCTCGAGGGGCCACTCATTGGAATTGCAACTCTTTTTCAACTCCTTTTCTCGCCAGCGACTCTCCTTCAATTTTTTCTTTGCGTGAGGCTCTTCACTGGCATGAGAAATCGAAACTAAAGACCGTGTGAAAGAACAAGTGTGATAAAAAAGAGGAAGAGGGAAAGAAATTTACGGGTAGAATGAAGTGAAAACGACAAATTTGGCCAAAATTTTTACTAACAAATAAACTTCGTAAGAAATTTAGTTCGAATGGGTATGCTTGACCAGGGTTGCTTTGTTGTTTTGGAAAAATTAGTGTGGTTTACTATTCGAATAATCGTGAGTACATTGGACGACGGGGTTGGTAGATAGAACATCGCACCTGCGAGTAATTCCTTGCTTGGAATTACAATGAAAAGTCACCTCCAAAATTCTCACAGTCATTTTTTGTGAAAGTTGATCTGCCTTCGTCGGACCTATTTTATGGACTTCGGTTCTATATGTGCCCAGACGGCTCTGAGTTTCAATAGTCCAGAGCAGGTGTCCATTTACTTTTATGTTAGCTTGGTGAGTGGTGAGATAGGTTCAAATGTCGAAAATAGGCCGTTCTTAGTCGAAAAACAACTCACGCCTTAGACGACGGAAACACATGCAAGTAGGTTCGTTGGAAAGGTGCTGTCAGAGAGACGTGGGTCATGCACAGACATCTCACATGTGCTCAATCACTGTGCTCAAAATAGATTCCGTTTGGAACTTTCGAAATTATTCTAAGCAATTTCAACAAGGAACGAGTTTAAGTGGAATGATCGAATGACACTACTTGTACGGGTGGTCCCTCTTACGTTTTTTGTTGTTGTAGTTTCTGCGTGCAGCTAAACAACGCACAATATCATTTTTCTACATTGCATTCGTTTCATATATATTTGGCTATAAATAGAGCCAATAATTCATCGTGGTTATCTTGACATCATGTCCCATTCTCATAATTTATCTGCCCAATTTCACATAATATATTTCCAACTTTGCATATCTATAAACATAAAAGGGAATATGGGTGATC
>JANTFA010159505.1:0-10466 GCA_026413405.1 Phytosciara flavipes
AATTAAAAAAATAGTAAAATCTCAAAAAAAGTTTCATTTTTGAAATTCCGCCTTATTTAATGTCAAAAATGATTCATGTGAGAGCGGCCGGTATATTCAATAGTTGACGTGAGCACGGTTAGATGTTTGTGTATAAATCTTAACCACACTAATGTATTGTTTTGATTCCGAAATGGCTACTTGTAAATTCTGTCTGGAAATATTTACAAAAGATGAAAAACTAACGACTCTAACTCAAAAAGGATGCAACGGTTTGGTTAGAGCTGGAGCATTATTTCCAGATGATGAAATCCCATCACCGGGAGACAAGGTGATCATTATTTGTGCATATTTTACGTTTGTTTTGTTTGGAATGCTTGCAACGTTTGTCTATGTCCTCTTGTGTCCTTTCTGTATTGTAGATCCATGAGAAATGTCGAAAGAAACGAATGAAAGAATGTTCAAAAATGTCAACAGTAAATGTTATTGAAGAGAGCCAGCTTTCATTTAGTGAATGTTGTCTGTTCTGTGGTGAGCAAATCAAGTCTTCTCCAACTGGAACGTCGAAAAACATTGTTCACCATGTCAAAGGTGCAAGCTTTCGCGAAACAATTGTTCGCATAATAGCAGAAAGAAATGATGAATGGTCCACGGAAATTTCACAACGAATTGAAACTCATACAGATCTTGTTGCTGCTAATGGTGCCTACCACCAACAATGCAATGTCAACTTCCGAACTGGTAGAAATAAGCTGAATGGGCAATGTTTGGTGCATAAGGGAGCACCAGTTAACGAACAGCTGCATGAATCGTTTTTGAAATTGGTTGAATTCCTTGAATTGAGTAACGAACCATATTCGACCAGTGATCTAAGTGTGAAGTTTCAACAATTTTCCGGAGGTGGAACTTATACAGTTCGATACCTCAAAGACAAACTCGTTAAACATTTCGGTGAACAAATAATTTTCATAAGTCGTAATGGATTGTCTGATATTGTCGTGATGAAAGAAACAAGTGAAAAGATTATAATCGAATCATATGGAACTAAGTCTCAAGATGCCAACAAAGTTGTGGAAGATGCTGCCAAAATTGTTCTCAAGGATATCAAATCTATTAAAACCAACAAGGACACATACCCTTCGCCGAGCGAAATATCATCATTGGATTCGTGCCTATCGTTCGTACCTCCGTCTTTGCAAAATTTTTTGGCGACCGTTCTCGGAGAACATAAAGCAGATGAGAATCGTGTCGATTGGACATGCAATCATTCAAGCTTGCCGACCTCGATGTTTGCTGTCTCCAATTCAATTCGGCTTAGGCATTCAAGTTAGCGTTCTAACAGCATCACGATTTTTAATTGACACCTTGCACAGTTTGGGATTTTGCTGCTCGTACACAGAGGTGCGTAAATTCAAATACTGCGCCTCTATCACCAACAATCAAATACATGATCGACAATCAACTTCTACAAACAAAGTCACGAAATATGTTGCCGACAATGTGGATCATAATCTGTGTACACTGGATGGTAAGGGCACATTCCATGGAATGGGGATAATATCGATCGATCAAGCAACTGAAAATATAGCCGAAAAGAAAATTCGCCGGATCAACGCCACTATGGACGACGTCAGGGCAATTAATGGTGTTAAGATCATTCACTATTCCGAAGACAGTGAATTGAATACGGGAATCGAATACGCTAAACTGTCTCCGGCTACCATATACGATGCATTTGCTAGATTGGATTTATTGTGGAGTTTGTCGTGGCCTGCTGTTCCAGAAAGACCAGGCTGGTCAGGATTTATGCAAGCAATAACGGCTGGTTCATATACTACCAAGCCCACAATTTCGTTCTTACCAATGATTGACTTGAATTCATCCAGTCTTACGTGCCTCTATTCAACGATGCTGTTCATATCGGAACAATCGTTAAAAAACGGTAGCACGCCGGTCCTCACGTTTGATCAACCGCTCTATTGGAAGGCGAGATCAATTATAGAACTAGAGCCCGAATCAAGTATCCTAAAGAAAATTGTTCTGATGCTCGGAGGCTTCCATATGAAAATGAGCTACTTAGGCTGTATCGGATTTTTGATGACTGGATCCGGGCTAGAAGAAATATTGCAACAAGTTTACGCTCCTAATAGCGTCATAAAAATGCTATGCGGAAAGGCCATAGCTCGCGCTATTCGTGGTCATCTACTTGTGTACGCCGCCTTGAGTACCATCATCAGCAAAGATTTATTCGACGAGAGCGAGAAATCAGATATAGGTAGTCCTTTGATTTGCATGTTATTTTCTTCGTTTATTTTTACAATCAACAAATAAATTAAGATTACAACGATACATCGAATCTAAATCTTTTCTTTTCTCTGAACATCAGAGTCAAATTATAAAAAAAATATTTTTCATACTAGCGGCGTGAATCTCCTTATTTTCTTTACTGCAATGCGATGAACATATAACATTTTGTCGACGCTTCGTCAATGCAAGTAAAGGAAATTTCTATTTTCTCAACGCTTTTTTCTAGATGAAAACCGTTGAGTAAATAAAAATTTCCTCATCTGAATTTTCCCTCTTCTTATTTTGAAAAATGATTAAACAATTGATGTGTGGTGATTCACGCTACGCAAGGACGAGAAACATTGTTTACCTCCAATATAGGTGAAAATAGGAAATTCTAACTCGACCGATTTTCGCGAACTTCGTTCCAGTTGGGATTTTCTATTTTCTGCCCTCGGTGAACAAATAACTATTTAATACACGATTTGCAAAATTCTATAATTAATATTCAGCGTGAAAGAACTAAATTTCAATAATTCATTAATGAAACCATCGAAGCGCTGGAACTTAACGAAAACGCAAAGCTTATTCAAATGGATGATAAGCTCACACAAGAAAAAAATAAATTGAAAGCGCAAGGTGGAACTTGCGCGTTGTGGATACAATATATGGAAATGATGGATCTATTCAAGGCAAATGTTCGGGCTGATCGCATAGGTTAAATAACATTTCGTAACTTTGTTGATGTTTTCATAATATTTTTTTCGTTTAGCCAATTTTCAGCTACACATACAAACCGTGAAGAAAATAAATGCCATTTTTCCCAGCAGCAGGCCACAACAATTATACTAAGAGTATAACCATTTATCTTCAAGACATGCAAGCTTTAGAGCAATCGAATCCCGAAGTGTTCCAGTTTCTCGACGATGGCAATTTCGTGACGCGACGAACCAATCGGTACTGGGGTGGACTTCCAGACGATTTAATAATTGAGCAGGTTAACACCAATAGTTCTTTAATAACGCAGACCTGTATAACAAAAAAAAATTATTGAAAAAAATTGTCGAAAATGCAGTAAACAAATAAAAGAAAAGAACTTTGATGCTCAAACAGTAAAATTAATCTTTGTCGTTGAGATTGAGACTAATATTTTTACAATATCTACTGCACTTTACAGTAGAGTGAGAGAGCTTTAAGTCGCAAGATGTATAGTACGATCTATGCTACACAAACTGTAAAACCATATCCCAGAGATGATCGATTCGACAAGATACTGTTTCACAGTTGTATGATAGCTTAAATATCAATTTCGGCAGTACTCCGTCTTCTACTACTTAAAATTTTTTTCTAAATTTTCGCTACAAAGACTGGCACTTTTGAGTAAAAAGTCGAGCAAACTAACGCAAAACTCAAAGTAAATTCATGGTTCTCCGCTTATATCACCGAAAGAATCAAAATGAATTTCAATAGGAATGATAACTGACAAATTCGAGTATTATCTAGCCATTCCTTGTGGATTAACATATATTGATCATGAAGATGACATTGAACATAGCAATTTGTTTGATGTGAACTTCAGTATTTTTATATGTGAAGTCCAGTCTATTTCTATTATGTCATTGATTCGCCATATGTGACTTTGTCGTTAAATGAACGTGTTGTTTCTAGGTGTTGATGAGAGGCTTGAAGTCCGCTGGTGGTCTTACGCGTGGAACTGGATTCGGAGGAATTCAACGGACCGTTTGGCTAAATTCAATGCCAAGCTGTGGAGCAATAAACGAAGCGATGCAAAATTTTTGCCACACAGTCCTAGAAACTAGCGAACAACATAAAGAACTTGGACTGACACGAAAAAAGAGAGACGTATCGGATACTCAAACTCTTTACGATTACTTGAACGAGAAAAATGTTTTTGGTAACATCACCGGGTTACGGAACATAGTTGATGGAGTTGTTTCACCATCGAATTGTAATTCTAATGACGCTGAAAGCGTCGGTATAAAAATACTCGAAAAAATGAATGGAAATAACTCGTCAACATTTGTCTTCCGAAAAAAAGATCAAGTCGTTCTAATGACCTCAAAAAATACTGTACAAATTGACGACGAGAATGTTCAAATCGATCCGGAAGTGTTGTTCCAGCGACTGTTGTTTGTTCAAAATAATCGGAGCAAAGACGACATCGAGGGCATTTTGCAATATGAACTTACACAGCGACCACCGGTATTCTTTGATGAAAGAGGTTTCTTACGAGACGGAAACGAATTTGCATTAGCTGAAACTTTGTGGAAAAAATATGGCTCAAGACTAACTTCTGAATGCGAGACGATAGATGAATGCAACTATGTTCTAAGTGGGAGTTGGGTCATAAACGAAGTTTGTTGGCAGAAAGCGGAAACATTTGATGAGATTTGTAGAAGGTAAGCGGCTTTGAGAAGTAAAAACTGAACATTTTCTATGAAAAAATTGAATATTGCAGATACGTTGAATTTGTTTTAAGACGATACGGAAAATCAGCAACAGTAATTTTGAATGAAATTGAAACCACACCGTCAATTAACGATGAAAAAATTATTCGAAACATGAAAGGAATTTGTGGATCAGAAATTTCGTTCAACGGCGACACTCAATTGAAAGTTAAAAAAGAAAACTTCCTGAACAATTCTAAAAATCGAAATGCATTCGTTAAGATGCTGTCTAGAAAGTTGAAAGAATCGGGCTGCAACGTGCTCGACATTGTTGGTGATGCTAACATTCTGATTGCCATGACCGCAGCGTCCATGTCGCAGAAAAAAAATGTTATTGTTGTGGGCGAAGAAACGAACCTCCTCACGTTGTTGAACTTCTACGTAAGAAATACAAATTTCGGACTTTATCTGCGATCCATGAAGAAAGTGAAGTCCACCTTTAACATGCGATTATGGAACATCGTAAAAATGCGGAACTTGCTAGGCACCGAAAAATCAAAACAGCTGCTCTTCATTCACGCCTTTGGCGGGTGTCAGTCTACATCGCATATATTTGGAGTTGGTGAAGGAACATTATACAGCAAATTGGACATCAAACACTTTGCAGGTTTGTATAAGGAACGTATTTCCTTATGTGAATATTGAACTTACAATCAATGTCGACCTATACTAACGTTTTCGGTGTATAACAAATTTTAGCACAAGCGGAGGTATTTGGTAACCGGTTGGCCACATCAGATGAAATAATACATGCTGGGGAACAAGCTATGGTTCTTTTATTTAAAGGCAAAGAAGGGCAGAAGCTGAACAAGTTACGTTTTGAAAAGTACAAGGAGAAAGTCGCCACTGAGACATCTAATGTACTTGCAAAGCGTTTGCCCCCAACTGAGTCTGCCACCGCTTATCATAGCCTGCGAGCATATTATCAAATTCAGACGTGGATGCAACAAAGTGAAGGATTGAATCCATTGGAATATGGATGGAAAGAATCGAACAATCGATTTACACCAATATTCACAAATCTTCCACCCGCACCCCCAGCACTGTTGAGTTCTATTCGTTGTGGCTGTAAAGGAGGTTGCGTTAATCTCCGATGCAACTGTAAGGGCGCAGGATTACGCTGTACGACCGCTTGTAAAAACTGTGACCATGCAAAATGCAAAAACTACGATAATTTGTACGACGAAGAGGAAGATGATCAATGGAACATTGATGATTACTTAGACATAGATTATTGACAGCATTTTTGTTAATTTCAACCGTAATAAAAAAGATTTCCCCCAGGAAGAAAGTAGTTCAATTTTATTGGGGTCGATTTGAACGTTTTGTTATGAGCAATGTGTTCCCTCGAAAATGAATCTAACGGGTGTACTGCCATGCGTAATGTACTGATTGCAGCATTGCGTATCGAACTTTATGCAGAAATGTTATTTTGATTTGAATGATATTGAAAATTACTTACTCAAAATAAAAGATTTGTTTCCAATTCCCGTGCGGACACGACAGCAGCCTCGAACATCTCTTCTATTCTTTGTCACTGTACACGGATGGTTTTTTGTACTTCTCGTTAGATTCGCACTCACACTTAGCATCTTTTTTCCGATATGAAGCATCACGAAATTAGAATTTCACAGAAGGACTCTCACATTTATTATATTTATATTGGCACATCGTTGTAATATAAATTTCAGCTTTTTACAGTTTTGAGAACAACTGAACTCATTGCATCCATTGCATTCACTAGAAAATTAGATCGACTGTCGCTTCGTTGTCACCTGTCAAAAAAGCGAGCCGTGAGCGGCATTTCTGATGACGAAATGCGCCGCTGATACAATGGCGAATTTTTTGAAAGTTACTTTTTGGAAGAAAAATTCAATTACTTTTATCTTGTTTTTCAACGAAGGGAAACTTAAAATAATTGCAGCATACGATTCCTTTAATGGCTTAGAGCAAATTTAAACATTATTGCAATTAGTTCCAGCTGAAAGTTTATTTTGCTTGGACTATTGTTATTGGTTGACATTAGCTTCAGTGTCTTATCAACCTGGTCAGCAATAGCAAGTGTTTTCAAACAATCCTCTTTGAGCTGATTAAAAAAGATAAAAAATCCAACGTTTTTCCATCGAAATTATTACCATGGAGGAAACAGTGATTAAATGTATGAAAATCTATGAAAGTTTGATGGAGAAGTTTAGCATTTTGAGTGAAAAATATGATCGCCAAAAGGCTGAAATAGACGAGTTGAACAATGAACTTATCGGTGAGAGTGTAGTGGAATTTGAACCGATTGTGCACCCTTTCGGGAATTATGATGTTATGGTCGAAAGTGAAAAAGAACTAATTCCACTGACTGTCTCTGAACAGTTAAAAGTTTTTGTTGAAAATTTGCCACTATTAAAGGCGGCAAACGACCGTTTGAAGGAAGTTGTGTGTGAACAAGGCCGAAGAATAACTGTTTTGAAAAGGTAAGTTTCTGATTGATCTTTTTTGCATTCCATCGTTGACACACGAGTTTTATAATATTTACAATTGCGAATCTCATTTTGGCAGATGACTAATTTAAACTAAAAAAATGTCTGTGTTTCTGTCTGGGGGCACGATAACTTGAGTAAATCGAAAGCAATCTCGATGGGACCTTTTCTCCTTGATTTTTTATCAAAAAAGTGAGGTCAAGTTCGAAGATGAGAGAAATCCAAACTTGAAGCTGATTTCGATTGTCTGTTTGGCCACTTTATCCTTCAATTCGGCAATAGCGACAGACGACTAACTGGTACTTGATTCGATGGTTTTCAGCTGTTCAGATGAAAAGCGAAATGTTTTTGGCGTTAATTTATCGTCTCAATTAAAAGCGTACAACAGACACTAACTGACCTTCTCCTTTAACTGTTCAATATCTTCCAACGTTTTTTGCATTTGTTCGGTTGCTGTCGTTATTCCCTTCTTCAGTTCTTCGATTTCCATACTCATCGTTTCATATTCCTGTCGAGATTAGAATGTGAGCTTCTGAAAAATATCGTCAAAGCAAACCGAACGGTCGGGTCACAAACCTGTTCTCTCTTCTTCCAGTTTTTCTTGCTCTCGTCGCTCTTCTTCTTGAGTCGCTTCATTTCATCGGTTGCTGCTTTCAATTCCCGTTCTCGATAACCTTTAGCGTCGCTGAGTTTCTCTTCAATATCCTTCACCTTCAACGAAGCCACTTTGTCAGTTTCTTTTGACTTGACGATTACCTCCTGCAGAGATTCTGAACGCAATACGAAAACACATTAGCCACCAACTACTGGGGCCGGATTCTGTCGCATAATATCAACCTACCAACTTTCGACGCTAAGTCGTCGATTTCCTGTTGATGTTGTTCGAACGACGACTTGGCTAATCTTCCTTTGACCAAATTCAATTCGTGTTGGCACAGGTCCAGCTGCTCCTTGGTTTGATTGAATGTTTGCGCAATTTTCTGCAATTGGTTTATTTGCTGTTGAACCGATCGCAATTCATTTTCCACTTCGTCCAGAGATCGTCGAACCACGCTGATTTCCGCAATTTCTAACAGCACAGGATTTCCGGATGGTCTTGAACCACCGGATAGTGTGCCTTGTGGATCAACGACATCGCCGTCTAATGTAACGGATTGTGTCATTATGTTTGGATGATACGTGACCTAGGCGATATGAAAATGGAGGATATTAAAATTGGCAAATGTCTAGCGACAGAATTCTTCTTCTACCTTCTTCGCAGTGTCAATGTCTTTGCACACCAACGTACGACCGAACACATATTTCATGATGATGTCATATTCGGGAGCGTAATTGATCAGTGCCAATGCAGCGTCAACATTTTCTTTGCCCACCAAATTTTGAGCAGTTCTGACAATGTTAGGATGAAGATCGCGGCCTCTAATTTTGTTTATCGGCAGCAGCGTAGTTTGTTGTTGTAGCTGCCCTTTCTTCAAAATATCCTTCGATGTGACATCTGTGTCGGTGACGACACTGTACAACTGGTTTCGATAGCGAAAATGAAAGATTGTAACATGAAAAGGAAGGCAAAGATTCGGCGACAACTTACACTTCCTCCGGCCATCATACTCAAAGCCAAACAGTCCCGTTGATCTTTCACTTCAAACAAAGTGCATACTCGGCCCTTGACGCTATTCCGATTGAAATTGGGATACGGATCTTGGTATTGAAATTCGAAACGGTATGCCTTCAACTGATCGAGCTTACTGCGTAGATCTCGACGTTTCCGTTGCAGCACTTCCTGTTTCTGTTGCAACTGTTCCAGTGATCCTTCTTCGTAGTTCATTCGGGACAATGCTGCCTGCAGATTTTGAGTTTATTTTGTACAATGAACACGGAAAGGATGAACCAGATCATGGACTCACCTCTAGCCGCTTGATTTCGGCTTCATGTTGTTCTGCATTTTTCTTGTCTTTCACATAGTTCGCGTCGGTGGACTGACGTTCAGATTGTTTTTTACGCAGCAAATCTCTGGAATGTTTCAAATCCATTTCGGATGTTTTGATTGCGGTTCTCGCTTCGGAAATTTGTTGCTTCGCCACTGGAAATCGACGACAAAATTAAATTTCAACTTGAATGGAGAAAGTCAATCACAAAGGTTACCAATCAACTGGTCTTGCAACGAAGAAGCCTCCCCACTCTCATTCGTCGCCAAACCAGAGCTGATGGCCTCGTATTTCTTCCGCGATTCTTCGTACGCATTTGAGTCCACCTCGTCAGCGGTCTTCAACGTCTCAAACAAACTGTTCAATTTGGCCATGCCCGCCTCTTTCGCCTTCAACGCATTCTCATCGTCTCTGATCGTCTTTTCCGTTCGTTTCAATTTCCGATTTTCCGCATCCAAATTACTGGCCACCGAATTTTTTTCACCCTGAACGGTCGCCTCCTGCTTGGACATAACTTGGAGTTCTTCTTCCAACGTTTTCAATTGGCCACCAGTGTCCGTATCGATCACCCGTCGAATTTCAGCACACTCGTCATCGATTTGAGTCGATCTCTGTTCATTGTCCGTAATGGTTTGCTGGCTCGTTTCGATGAAATCAGCCATCGTTTGGAGTTCATTTTCACAATTTTCGACGGTTTTCTTTTGCTGAAGATATTTGTGAGAGACGTAGATGCGGGTGAGGCTCTCGATTTCGCGAACAATTTTCTGGAATTCTTCGTATTGGGCTCGCTCTTGTCGTAGTTTTTGGAGTTTGGGTTCGATTTCTTCTTTCAGCACCTGAATTGGAACGAAAATTTTCGATTAGAAACGATTTTACCAGACAGACGAAGAACTATCACGACCCGGTATCGGTATCACAACCAAAAAAACATTCCGTAGATAGCTCGATTAATTTAACTTAATCAGATAAAAGGGAAACCGATAGAGATAAAACTCTGATAATGAGGCAACGTAATAAAAAAAAGTTGGTGGTAACGATCCGGGTTCATATTATCGGTTTGAAAAACTTCACTTACAGCATCCATTTCATTGAGCTTGGCATCCTTCTTCTCAATCAATTTGTTTGTTTGATCCCGTTTAGTCTCGTACATACTCGTACCAGCCGCTTCTTCAACCATTGATAAAATCTACAGAAACAAAATTCAATCAAAATCTTCGATTCGATCGATCCAACTGAAAACCCACCTCGTGCGGTTTCATGTTCAGCACTTTCGTAATTCGTCCTTGCATAATTAAAAAATTCGGATTGTTGATGTTCAACTGCACCGAACAAAACAA
>JANTFA010159516.1:0-10466 GCA_026413405.1 Phytosciara flavipes
TTTGCTGTAAGCAATTTTAACAAGGGATGAATTTAAATAAACTGATTGAAAGAAACATTGCAGGCAGTTCTATAGACACTTAAATACATACCGTTCTCTACTCGTACGGGTCCCCCTTATGTTCACATGAGAAAAGTGCCGTTCCTTTATATGTCCCAAAATGCCAAAATTTCAAAATCTGAACTTTATTTCCCAGCCAAAATGTTTTTTTTTAGCTATAACAGGTGGGTGTGCGTGCGCTCAAAACTTTTTTTTAGAACTGAAAAATTATTTACAGAGGTTTTACAACTACAGATGGCGCTGATGATCAGCACCTGATGCACTGATTGCGTAAAATAAAGAAAAAAGTGATTTTTTGTATTTTGTTGTTTCGAACGTCGAGGCATACCGTATTATATATAAACTCCTTCTAGTAAAGTATCATTTGAAGCCTTAACCGCTGGGAAATTGTTTTCAGGTTACAAATAGTCATTGTCTCCAGGGAATGTATATTAGATCGTCGAATGAAAAATTTCCATATAAAAATTGGCAAAAAATTTGTTATCTAAAATGACCGGTGGCGCTGCAATTGTTGTTTGAAGTGCCAGCGTTCTGTTATTTTTTCCATAGTGAAATGGTGGCGACACCGGTCATTTTAGATATAAATTGTATGCTGTTCCATTTGTGTGACACGGCGATTACCCTCTAATATAAATTCCCTGATTGTCTCATCATTTCAATAGTTTTTTTTGCACATGAACTGGCGGCGGTTCGTCGCAGCTTTTTCATAGATCTCGTTTGGCTAAGGGAATCAGTATTCTAAGCTGAATTTCAATTCTAAATTTTGTTAAAGTACAAAAATAACTAAAGAAAAGAGCAATTTTGCTTTGTTAAGATTGACCATTATGCTGAACTTTGATTTGTTTAGCCGGTGGTTAAAGTTAATACTATATACTGAGGAGGTCTTGCCAAACAGGTAATCATCTTTTTTTTTATACAAAAGTACACGTCGTAGAAACTCGGCTATGGTGAGTTTTTTTTTTGTATAGGAAAGGTGTGACACCTGAAACAATGACGGTAGCTTCGGTAAAAAACCGGACTACTATAAAAATCGCAACATATTTGCTAGTTGTTCTTCAAGGTTAATTACGAGAGGTTACAACGCCTCTGAGATGTAATTACGAAGCAGAGAAATGATACCTAGATGGCGTTGCGTTGCATCCCAGATAGAATGAACATCTGAGCAGTTTTCATATAGTACAAGTGAAATGTCAAAATGGTCGCAATATGGCCGAATATTTTTTCGTTCTGTGACCAACACTACATACTCGACATAACCACACACAAAGTAAATATTTCTGAAAATGGTTGATTGAAGTCCAATAAAGTGTCAGCGTGTTTGCTCTAGCATAAAATTAATCGTAAAATAGTTTTTTTTGTGCGTCCGATTATTATTTTGTGATATAGTTACGATTCAGAATTCCGAATATTAAATCTGTGGTTATGTTTTCGATGACCATTTGACAGTACTATGTCGTCCAATTTTTTTTCAGAAATAGTGCAGATGTTCCTTCTATCTAGCTGGTGTGCAACGCGACGCCATCTAGGTATCATTTCTCTGTCACGAAGGCGGTGGCACCCAAATTTGCTAGTGGTGACATCTGCACATATTCGCATGTAAGTACGCACAAACAGTCATTTTGTCCTCAATCCTCAAGTGGCGCTACCCACAATCCTTGAACAAACGGCACAATTCATTTCGTCATTAAATGAAATTATATTTCGCAATCGGTGCCGATATTTCAAAGTTTTCGAACCGAGGAAACATAACCGAATATTGCATGAATTCCATTCAGAGGTCACTGGTATCGCATAGTTTTAACACTACTGCGGTTGGATAGTACTATCTTTTTTGCTCGAAACAGATGGACTGGTGTACTAAAAGAAAAATGGTACACTGTTCTAATGGACTGTCAAGTCAAGTTCAGTAAAATGGCGTTATGAAAAAGAAGTTTGTGTGCGGTCGATATAGAAATATTTTTACAATTTTTAACATCACAAACAGGAAACCCATAATCAAATAATCTAAACTGTTCTCGTTGTTCCGTAAATTGGTACGGTACCAAAAAATAGCCAACAAAGTCCATCGAACAGAACAATATGGAACTGCGTGTAGGAAATAAATACAGACTCGGCCGTAAAATTGGTTCAGGATCGTTTGGAGACATCTATTTGGGGACAACTATAAACACAGGCGAAGAGGTAACTATACAAAAGAAAGAGAAAATTTTTTTTTTTAAATTTTTTTTTGTGTGTGGACGAAAGGCATTTTTGTTCAATCTATTGACTCATTACAAAATCATCCTCGTTTTTCTTGGTTGATATTTTGCAGCCAAAAATTGTTCTTTCATTGTTCTTTATAGAATATATCCAAATGAATTTCAAAATATCCAAATGTTCTTTATGTGAGTGGAAATAATAAAAATTTTTTAATTTTTTTTTTTTAATCAACAATCGTAAAAGAAAAATATTGTGTGCGAATGTCTCTAGCGAGTTGGATTCGGAAAATGATTAGCATTCATAATATGAGAGTGCAATCGACTAATTCATCAGTATTATTGACTGATTAACGAATTTAATAATCGTCGCGTTTCATCGGGTGTATTAATTTTATAGACGATGTAATGAATTTTATAGACGATGTAATGAATTTTAAATCATTTTTATAGAATGTTTTTTCCTTCTTTCTGTCTTCTCAACGCAAATCCGTACATTTACGCAAATCCACATTTGTACAGCGGGTCAATTAACGCAAATCCGTACATTTGTAGTCTTTCATGAGAAGAGGAAAAAAAATTGCTCGTATGATAATTCCCTGTGTGGATACCATGGTTATATTATATGAGAAAGAAACGCTGTCTGGGAAATGAGCAACGGATCTTGAATTGTTTCTACAAATTGGAAGATAACTTCCTGGTTTTGGCTTGTAAAAAAAAGCTGAAATCATATTCTTTCCTATTTGTGATCTCGAATTTTGATTTCAATGTGTGTTTTAAGTATAGAAATAAATCAAGAAACATTTCAAATGCAAAAAATGCCATTAAATTCGTACAACGTTCAAATTTGAGATCACACATTTTGTGGCAAATGATTTAAAGTTTTGTTTAAGAAATATAATCAGAAATAATAATTAATTTAATTAAATGAATTTTCCACTTTTAATTAAACGAGGGGACTGAACGAGAAAACAGAGAAAAAACGTACAATACATATGCAATTTGAATAAAACTTGAAAAGCATGGCCGCTTTATGTTTTTACACACAAATGCGTGTTGGGTTGTGTGTTGACTTTTCTATTGAATATATTACAACTTTTATGGAATCGATGTGTGTACGTGTGTGTGGTGTGTGTGTGTGTTTTTTTTATTAATTTCGTTGTAAAATTATTTTTTTATTCTCCTAAAAAAAAAAACTTCCAAGACACCAAAATATTGGTGAGGAGATTTATACAGATAGATGAAGTGGGAACGAATCGAAGAAGAAGAAGAAAAACAATATCCGACCGAACTGCATAAATGATTTTTTGATTTAATCTCGGATTGGATGTTTTTTAGTGGAAAAATATTGGATTCACAACAACAACAACAAAACGAAATTAATTCCACAAGAAATTATCATTGCAAATGAATCTCCTTCGGATTGTAGAGCTCACGAAACAATTTTGAAATTCGTTCCTATCTGTTGTGTGTGTGTGTGTCTATTTCGATCACACAAAAATTTTTCGTCTTTTATTTTTGGGGAAACCTTGTCTAGATGAAACTCTCGTGCAGTCACACGCTTCTGACCATATACATTTAACGTGAAAACACTGTCAAAATAACATAACCCCACACACAATAATAAATCGATTCTCAAGAGCATCAATTTGATGTGCCGAATGTCAACAAAACGTTAGTGTTTCTTTCCTTCTGGACGAAGAGACAGTCGTTCAACGTGGATCGACACAATTTCCCACTTTCTCGAATATAAATATTTGTTGATCGGATTGTTGCACATAAAATTTCCAAATGAAATTATTTGTTAAACGAAAACCCGCCATACAGAGCGAATATAAAGTGACACCCCATTGTGACATGTATACACCAGTCATATCCATACGTCAATGAGATTGTCATAACAACCGTTTTCGGTTTGAGCAACAAAAAATGTGTATTTTATATAGTGACGAGTGAATTTGTATTATATATTTTGGATGGCCCCAAAATCCCCATTTTATTATATAAAAATCTCAATTGTATAATTGCTGGAATGTCAAAATAGAGAAATAATGCCACGCAGAAAGAAGAAGAAAAAAAAACTGTTACGATAAAGTGGAACCGAGTTTGCATAATATTCGGGTATACGGCTTTCCCCGCCAATATATTTATATTCTGTCTCGCAGTATTTCCATTAGCTGAGTCAATTTCGATACCGGAAATCAGAACGGTTGGATTGAAATCGTATAGTGGTTGGAATGACGTTCATAATACTGTATACATGCTTCATATGTGAAGCAATCCACGACCTTGTCCCGTGACTCATCACAAAGTTTAAACAAAAAAATCCCGAAATCCATTGATCTTTTCTTAGAGCATGTTTGATTCATTCGAAAGAGGATTACTAGTATACCAGAGAGGGTTCCACGAAGGTTGTTTTAAGAAAAGTCTCACATATTCCGAGCTATTTCAAGACCCATTTTGTTAGACATACGGGACAAGGTCGTGGAATTCGCCATAACCCTTCAAACACTTCCACAAATTGTTCAACTTGATTGACTGCATAAATGCCACAAAAAAGAAACCAAAAAGCGTTCCAGCGACATGCAATCGAATATTTTTCGATTTTATATTTCTAAAAAGCAGACAGCCTAAACAGTAGAAGTTGCGATGCACCAATCACTGAACAAGGTGCTGTTGAATCGATTAAAAACTCAATTTGTTATTCCAAAGTAAATTCTATGATTTGGTGTCATCGCAGCTCTACGAACTAGTGACTGTTCACATTATTACGTAACGCCCCCTCGTTACACATATCACTCTTATGCAGAAGTAGTAAGAGGGTACTTAGGCGAGTAGTTGATTAGATTGCGAACCACAGCAAGCTCAACGATCATCTAAACCGAATAGACACTGCAATCAATCCTATCTGGTCTTGTGGTCTGGCCCCCGAGATCGGTGTACATATCCTGTCCACTCTTCGGGTATTACGTCAAGTAAAGTGAGAATCTGCCAACTGCCTTAACGAATTCTAGTCAAAAATCTATGGTGACAGAGTCGACAAGGTTCTAGAGTTGAAAGCAAAGGTTTTTCGATCTGTGTCTTCGCTTCCTCCTAATAGGCTGGAGGTCTCTCAAGACCCAAATCTAATCTAAGGGGGAGCACTCATTCATTCAGCTTTGGCTCAAATAGAGTGTCAGTTGGAACTTTCCGCTAGTCTCTATAGAAAAAGAAACTTTTCGAAAATTGTGACATGTTCTCTTTCTTCAGCAGGGTTTACTTTCGGTTCGAGTCATAAGTTCCTTGTCTCACGAAAATCGAGAACTTTCAAAAAACCAATTTATTCAAAGTTGGTCATGTTTTTCAACTTTGTTGTTTACAACGCCGTTCTGGTGTTAGTCGGAGGCGCAGAAAATGTGTATCCTTAGCATCTAGGATACTGGGAAATTTTAGGACCGAAGAACTGTATATCGGAAAATCGGTAAATAGACATCGAGAAATTGGTTTGAGTACGAAATGAATGCGATAAAAGAACTAAGAGATGGTCGGAAATGAATCGAACAGGAACTGTTCGGATGAAATTGTTACGAATCGGGAAACGTGTACTAGCTCATCTATAGTACTACCTGCAACTAGTAACAACAACTTGTCTGAAAAAAAAACTCATATCGGAAACACATCTACTCCAGTCGATGTGACAGTTCACGATTATGAAAACTCCCAACAAAATGCAAAAATGTAAAACATTGAACGATGATTGACGTGGTGTTTGTTTTCATCGAATGGAACGATTGTTTGGTCTGAGTAGTTATGGTTGTATAGCAAGTTGAATTTTGTTGTTGTTGTTGTTGTTGTTTGTATGTCTGTGCATGTGTGAGTGAAATATATTTTATGAAAGATTTGAAAAATGATTCAGAGTAGAGAACCTTAGCTTGGAATTCATTGTTTTTCAACTTACGATACATGGTGTCGAGAAACATCAATGCTTTTTGATTACAATCATCTACTTTTTGCTGACGGTTATAAACTAACATAATAGCGAAGGTCTCACATCAGTCGGTAATTTAAACATCCAAAACTGTAAGGTCCTCGCCCCTTTTTGTTGAATTCAGAGACTTGACTTTCGTTCAAACTAAACTGGACAGCTTCAAGGCGCTGTCATAATAATAACCCGTCAAACTGATGTTTCTATCATGACAATAATTTTCCTAAGTAGTACGTGACACTCCAGCTGCTCTTCCAAGAGTTCTCTAAGATTCTCTAAAGAGATTTACTAATTTGAGAATTTGAAAACTTAATTGATCTGAACTGGGCAGATGGATTTTTAAGTATTCGAATACTGTGTTCATTCAACAATCACCGATTTATCGGACATTCCATCAATCCCATCAGTCTGAAATGTGATGCAATATGATTGGTTACGAGTTAGATTGCGGTTGTTCAGGGAACACTGCTTCTTATTGGAATCCTTCAGAGTTATTCTGACTCAATCTGAATGAATCGAGTGAAATTATACCAGAGGTATCTGGGACGAAGCTGGTGCCCTTCCGATATATCTAACCTTTATCACCTAGTGTCGAAAACTTGCTGCATAAACCACTACCCATAAAAAATAGAGGAATTTTAATTATCCTGGAAAAAACCCATCACAAAAATCGGGTAATGTCATTGTGGATTATACGCATAACAACGAACGAATCACTCTAGTAGGTAGTTGTAACCACACTTCACATAGTTGATTTGGTGTCACTATGTTGAATATAATGCGAATATCACTTTCGCTTTCGTTGAAGACGACTTTCATACAATGTGCAAACAGATATCAATTTATGCTCCATATTGCTTCTGTTCAGTACGGTTAAATCCATTGATAAACTCCTTATTTGATGTTCATTGTGTGTGACTATATAAATCATCCATATTTAAGATTGAAATGCCGTTATCATGTCAATATTTATATATTTGATTGTCAGAAGGCATTATTTAGGTCTTAACAGAGAAAAGATAAAGATAATTTCCGCTTTCAAACGAAACGAATCGAGAAAAAAAGTTTGAAGCTCCTCTGAATGTAAAGCATGTTTTTGTTGTGAGAATTTACGTGCGAGCTGACTGTGAATTTTGTTTGGCTCGTTTTTTTATGATGCAATGTAAACCGTATACAAAACCGGATACATTGAAGCGAAAGGACAATTGCTGGACGCAAAATATATTGACCCATATTTCACAGAGGGGTGCTTACACGGCTTTTTGCAAAATCCCAATCATATTGATTCAAGTCGGTAGACGCTGTTTAGGTAGAGACAGAAACAAGGCGCTGTTTAACGCAAAAAATTTCAGGGAACAACAATGTTTTTGTGAACATTTTTGGGACATTCCACGGAAGTTTTTTTTTAAGTTTACCGGTTTTCGAATTGAATCAGTTCTTTCTAACGGCTATTCCGTTTCTCCTCGAACTCGAAGTTCATAAATGACGTCCAACGGGTTAGGGGATGTATGAATTATAACTCCGACTACACTATACCCAGCGACCGATGTATTTCAAGATATTTCCTGCCTCCTAGATTACACTAGGCCAACCAGGCTAGTGGTGAAGGACAATAACACAAGGGTCTCAATTGACGTACAGTCCGACTTAGAGGGATGGGAGAAGTAAGAGTGAACTAAAACCGAAAGCCGTAATTTGCAAGAAAACTATGCAAAAAGAACAATTCTTTTGTTCTTCTACTGCAGTATTTTTCACAAGAAACATTAAAAGTTTCGCGACAATAAGCTCACCATGATTTTGTCAAACGCTAAAAACAGAAAATGTTCGTAACTTGTAATTCATAAACAATTTTCAAAATTTTTGTTTTGACCGACGAAAAATTAAATTCTTGAGTTGGAGCTTGGGGATGGTCAATTTCGGAGTAGCGAGACGGGAGTAAGTTAGTATTCCAACCATGAGTGAGCGTGACGTTCGCGTAAATCACACGCGCTACTTAGTGGATAACAAACTTGAGAATAGTGCCCTTGAAACTTTGTTCTTTTACTTTCCCTTTAGGACTTTAACTCAGAACATAAAGTTTTGAAACTGAATTCAAGTGAAAACTTATTTAATTTACGTTCTGTGTGTGTTCTTCAAAATTTCTTTTACAAATACAGGCACATCCATCGACATCCATTAAGATTAAATGGCTTTCACGAACGTATTAAATGTATGTTGTCGTTCGTATTCAATTATAATAACTGTTGAATGATAAACGTACTTGAATTTTATTAGTTGAAGCTGTTGTTAACGCTCGTTTCACCACTAGAACTATGAAGCTCTTGCGTATATGTAAAAAGTCCTTGTATAAGTGAACCAGCTGTTACTAAATAGCAATACAAACAACACACACTCCACGCATAACAGTGGCCAAGTCGAAATGGCCCTAAATTATATTGGCCAAATAACTGAAATCGAATGGAATTGGAAGCTAGGGTATAAGGTGTCAAAAATCCACCAAATCGTAGTCTGAGTCGAGGGGGATACGCATTCTGTTTAACCAATGAGTAGCCACTAGTTCCTGTAGCAGATATCCGCTGAACGTTCGAACTTTAGTTCCCTTCCCTTGGTATACAAGACCCATCGTTATTCTTTTTGGATTAATCAATTTTATATCAAGTGATATCCATAAATCACGTCAGAGTACAGGGTGTAGGGTGGAAGAAGGTCAGCCCTGTAGTGTTTGACTTTTTATACAAAACACTAGTCAGCGGTTTTCGTGGACAGATATTAAATTTCTAGCCATGAAAACCTGTTGTACCCTCTCGTTTCTACCATACTTTTATTTCCGTTTGGAACGGAAGTATTTTTGAAATGTTCCTATCATTGAATGCTATAATGAGCTACTGCCCAATTCATGTGGGGTGGGCTCCGGAAACTGCTAGCAGAATTTAATATTTTGTATGGAGATTGGGGTCTAAAGTACTTTAACTTTGTTATTTGTTTGATATTCTGTCAGATGCCTAAGTGTGTTGAATCGACTGAACTTAATGCTAACACTTGAACAGCCAACAAGCTAACTTACCACTACAAATTTATTTGCCATCGATTTCTTGTCAATTAACTATACCAAACTAAAATTTTCCTTCTTCGTTCCAGGTGGCTATCAAACTAGAATGCATCCGAACCAAACATCCTCAACTGCACATAGAAAGCAAATTTTACAAAATGATGCAAGGTGGAATTGGCATACCGCGGATAATTTGGTGTGGCTCGGAAGGTGATTACAACGTTATGGTAATGGAATTGTTAGGACCATCGCTAGAAGATCTATTTAATTTTTGTTCGAGACGTTTTTCACTGAAAACGGTTTTGCTGTTGGCCGACCAAATGATATCCCGCATCGATTACATACACTCACGTGATTTCATTCATCGCGACGTAAAACCGGACAACTTTCTGATGGGACTCGGCGAAAAGGGCAACTTAGTGTACATAATTGACTTTGGTTTGGCGAAAAAATATCGTGACATGCGCAACCAGCGACACATACCGTACAGAGAGAATAAAAATTTAACTGGCACGGCGCGGTACGCATCGATCAACACACATTTGGGCATCGAACAGTCACGTCGGGACGATCTGGAATCATTAGGTTACGTTCTCATGTACTTCAATTTGGGCACATTGCCGTGGCAAGGACTGAAAGCCGCCAATAAACGACAGAAATACGAACGAATTTCCGAAAAGAAATTGTCCACCCCAATCGAGGAACTATGCAAGAATTTTTCTAGTGAATTTCCCACCTATCTAACGTACTGCCGACAGTTGCATTTCGAACAGCGTCCCGACTACAATTATTTACGAAAATTATTCCGGGCCCTGTTTCACCGGCAAGGCTTCACCTATGACTATGTGTTCGACTGGAACATGCTGAAATTTGGCGGATCGCGTACGGGCGGCGTCGGTCAACAGGATGAAAAAGATGGACAAACGAAGCGAAATCAGCTGACAAATCATGCTGCCGAAGAGCCGATAGCTACAAATAGTACAAGACCGTACGATACGCCGGAGAAACGATCGTCGATTCGTATCCGGGGACAGAATGATTCGAGAAAGTAGGGAGATGAATTTTTTTCGACTTCTTTGCAAGGTCTGTGTTTTTCAATTTCAATTTTTTTTTTCTTAGATTGTAAGCAAATTTTTATGCGAAGATTAAATGAAAGATTATTCAAGAGAGAGATAAAGAGAAAGAGATACAGAAGAAA
>JANTFA010159527.1:0-20216 GCA_026413405.1 Phytosciara flavipes
CACATTTCGCGTGGAATACAGAATCTCGCATTTCTAATGTGTGCGAAATTCCCCCCCGACCACTAAAAAAAGAGAATCTCGCACATGTGCCAAATTACCCCACAGAAGGTGAATCTGGCACTGTGCCAAATTCACCCTATGAGGTGAATCTCGCACACCATTCATTTGTTTGGTGTGCCAAAGTACCCGTCCCCTTTCGACTGAAGAAGATAGGGTGAACGAAGAATGAAGGATGAAAAATGATACGCAAAAATCAATTGGTCATCCCGTCTTAAAGGTTTTCATATCAACAAGTTGCTTCTCGTGTACGTTATCATGTTGGTGGAAGCTAAAAGATCCAGACATGCTACCCAACGTACGTACCATATGCAGCAATGTGAATATGGATTTTGGACTTACCTTCAGACAGTAAAGCAATACGGTACGAAAATAGATGTTGGGACAGAAAACAGTCAGTAAGACAGATTAGCACAGGACGGTGAAAAACATGAAAATATCAAACGAATAAGATGAATTGTGTTTTTCGACTGCACTTGTATGCGGGAGAGTACCAAAATTTCGAATTTTTATTCATTTAACGTACAGTGTGGACCGATCCGGATCTAGTGCTAGCCCAAAATTCTACTTCCACACCAGTTTACGATTTCGTAATAATATCATGTTTAGCTTAGCACACACGTGGCTGTTTGTTGTATAGACAAAACATGTATAACAATCGTAATACTTTAAGTGCCAAGTGTTGTATGAAATTGAAGTTAGATTTTAATATCATCGTCCAACTCATGTATACATTGCATTGTATGAGCAACAAAAATATTCGTAGATTGTGTCAGAAAAACAAAAATTTTTCTTCTGTTCCAAAACAACAAAAAAGTTGACTGAAACTAAACCTTTACGTTGTGTAACCGACTGGAGAATTTATTATGTTAATTACAACTGAAACATTAACCTTTTTAACAATAATTCAAACATGCCTTGAACAAAAAGTCTTTTCCTCTAGCCCATTGTTCGAGCATGACTATTATTTAACGTAAAATGAAATCTTTTTTCTCTATCTCTATCTCTCTATCTCCCTCCCTCGTCTTTTCGCATTAACGATCTTTCGGTTAAATAATAATTTCGTTTTTTTATAACTCCTCCGACATTATTCAATTTACATGAAAAATATTTTAATACGACAATCGTTTAAATTGAGTTTTCAGTCTGATAAAATAGAAAACAGAAATTTTTTTTTTGAGAAATTGTTTGATTCAAAGTTATAACACGAATATTGTATCCCTTTTAGTCCTTTGCAGAAGTGTGCGCCGAATTTCAAACGGCCCTGATTCATTTACCTCATAGCATTCGGTCAGTTTGCTGCGGTGAAGAATGTCCGTTTCCGATGCAACTGACCAAATACATTATTGATTACTACTGTAACGAACTCTACTTTTTATGGATATTGATTGTGGGATTTGTTTTGCAACAGCGCTGTCGGCAAGTCGGTCGTTTTTTACAAAACTTAAAATGAGTATGTGTAACTCAGTCCATACATCCACACAATCCACAAGCGGAGCTCTCATCAGAACTACGAAAATACTGTGAATTCAGTTTTTTGTATCTACTGCTGAATGTAGGCCTCCCCGATCTCCTACCGCTTGTTGCCGATTCTTTGCTGGTGTTCTCTTCATTTAAATTGTCCATCTTCCTGTGTGCCTGTGTCTTGTAACTATAGTTTTGGGCGCTCACCGACAAATAGCCGCCAGAAATTATCTGAGACCGGATTGGACTTAAGCTTGAAAACTTGGAGACTGAGTAAACAATATTCGCCTAACGTTCGAGGATCGATTGTTTTAGTTTTCGAGAAATTTCAAGGAATCACTTTAGAAATGGCTACGGTCATTAAAAGAAGAAGTAAAAGATTCGATAAAAATATGCTTGCCATCAAAATGCTTGTCTTTTACTTCCTTTGATCAAAGCATTTTCAAAATATGGATTTATTGGAATGATCACGTTGCTTCTTATGAAATCTATACCGCTCAGGACTGGCCGTATGTTAGCGCACATCGACCATATCAGTCGCATATCAGTCCAGTAATCTGTTGGAGCAAGATCAATGACATTCGCTTATAAGTTTGATATTGCTCTGGTCAACCAGACTACCTCAGTTATGTGCTGCTACCTGGTTTAAAAAATCGCTGTTTGTTCGAGGTCTTATTAAGTGCAATCTGATACCAGGATAAGCATGCTCGATTCGATCAATTTGATTAAGACTGCATCGAACTTTGTAACATTTGCAGTAATCCGACGCCATTATGTCTGATGGCTGTGTTCTTTTTAATTTCCCAATTGTTTTGTGTCTCAGGTGCCTTTTTCGACTGTACGATGTACATTTGTTTGGAAGTGATTTTTTTTGGACTGTAAGAATAAAGCGTTGCTTATGATAGTTCGCTTTATTCATATTCTTTTGTCTTAAATTTTTGGAGTAGGGCCTTGTATGGGAGTAGCGCACATTTGTATGAGTCTCCGCTGTTAATGTGTTATTTACTCCTGTGATTCGTTTTTATTAAATCATTTTATTTGAGACTGTTCAATATTGCAACTCAATCCTTTATAAATGTTTGTAAACTTTGTTGTGTAAGGTTGTCATGGATGATTGTGAATTGAATTGCTTTACAATCTTTTACTTCAAATTCTTTGGGCTTGCATTTTGTTGTACAACACCGAGTTACCGAGTAAGCTGAAGGGTTTCATTTATTTCCGTTGTTCTTATCGATAACATATGCACAGTCGCTCGTAACGCTTTGCTGGCATTAAAGTGAGCTGAAAGATTAGAAAACATTAGGCAATTGTCCGTTGTTGAGATCGACCGCAGCATAATTGTCGATCATATCACCGCAAAATTGCTTGTGTGCCGAAGCTTTTGCCAGAAGTGCGTTGCAGTTGAACGGTTCGGCGGTTCGCTTGTTTCAATAGCGATTAGCGCCCATACCCTCGCCGCACATATCTAGTCCTTTCTGTTATGATGCTGTTTAAATGGGACGCCTGCGCAACCCCAACAATATTCTATATCGCACTTTATACACACAGATTTTGACGTGATTTATGTATACCACCATGGTGTTTGGGGATACTATGTTTCATGTTTTTGAAATATCTCCAATATGAGAGCGATTTTTAAACGAAGTTATATTTAGATTAGAGGTAAAATGAGAGGAGACTTTCCACTTTATTTTGTACACTTTGATTAAACGTGTAAACGGTTTCAGTAGAGATACGACGTGTGAGTTGATGTACCAAACAAAATTTATTCAACGCAGAATTAACCAAAAACAATAATAGTGACAAGTTTAGAGGGTGTTTTGCATATCTGATGATGCGAAAAATTGTTTAAATCCTTTTGACTTCTTATAAGTATACTCCTCAATAGCAACAAAAACATGTTGTTCAGACAGTAAACCAATAAACAATTTACAGTTTTCGTTAATTACAATCGGAAAGTTTTTATTACATTTTTGATCGTTGAGAGGAGATAAAAATTTTGAATTATAAAAAATCAAGAAATTAAAAATGAATTCCTCCGTGTGAGTAACGGTCAAAAACAAGGGGTTAGTGATCGGATTATTTGAACAGGAATGACAGTTACACATGTTCGTGGCTTAAACTCTTTTAATAAAATATCTTCTAACAACTGAAGACAACGGAAAAAAATCAGTTCAACGTGACATCGTTTGTACCTTTCCTACATAAAATAGCCTTCTCTGTGTGTTGAATGGTTCATTTCATGTTTTTCTACTGAGTTCTAACACCAGAAACACACGTTACTTACCGAACGCGAACACGCTAAAATGTGTTTTTTGACCACATCCATTCACGACACGATTTTGTTATACCCAGAGTGAGAGCCTTAATTCGAATTAGTTTTGCTTGAGAAACTTTTCAGGTTGGCATTTTATTTGAAATGCGTAAACCATTATCATATATGATGATGATGATATACACACACATCACCCAGGTATACTATTTAAGCCTACACACACGGCTCGTTCTGGTTCTGGTTGTTGTCAACCGATTATATTGAACGCATCAATAATGCTCATTGAATGGTGGTGAACATATTAGAGATGATATTTATAATATAAAATAGCCGTTGTGTTCCAACTTCATTGTGTTCCTTTAGTGTGAACTATTGTTTTCTCTATAGTGATGGTGCAAATGGTGTCACATATTTTCAAATCGAAAGATATTCTGAAATTCCACATAATAAATTGGACAGTTCTCCTTAGATCGTCGGTGGCATAGAGACCTGCTTTACGGGACGAGGTAAATAAAATGTGATTCTTCGAAAATGGTGGTACATTTGTATGTCCATCTGGTTGTTCTTATTGTGTTTCGTTTTGAACTTTGAATCGGTTGCGAAACAAGTGTTAAGAACACCACTCCACAATGGCGCGGCGAATGTCTGCAACGCTTAAGGAGTACCAATTTTTTCGAAGCTTTTCGGCTAAGATTGAGAATTGGCCGCTGCGGAAGGCTGAAGCTATATGGCGAAAAATGCGTGAACGCAAAATTGCAGGTGAGAAATGGGCAATGCCATTAGTAGTTAGATTTTACGGATATTCATTTGTAACAGTATGCCACTAGTGTTCCGATTGATGATCACTCGCTATTGAAAATCAATTTTACTCAACGAAATGGGACAGTACTTCACTCTACAAATTTTTGTGAAATACGTTTCCACGAGATAATTTGTTTATCTAGTCGGAGGATTATACCCCTCGCCTTCAGGGGAAATTCACTTGAAATATAGACAGAAACACTAGCTGGTGGCCATTTTCTTAGTTCATCGAAAATAGCAATACCGCTTTACGGTCGTAATAACCTTTCGAACAAAAAGAAAATTCTTGATAATCGGATGAAATTCACTCGAGATATTGACAGTACTTTACACTGTACTGTACTGCCAAGTAGCTCAACCCGTGATCCGATTGCGCCAAACTTTTTTTTCTTGGATTGATGTAGTCAATACACTAATTCGACAATATTTCTGAATCGGCTAATGCGGTTTTGCACAAATCTAGGAAAATGTATCCATCATCAGAGATGAAAACTAACTTAGCCGGGCTTGATGAAATCGTTAATATTTGGGATTATTGAGTTTCATGCATTGCTCAAAACCAAGCCTTTGTCGATGTTCATCAGTGGTTCTTGGCTTTGTTGTATGGCAAGAACTTCTTTAATTTTCCTAATTTTGAAAATATTAAATCAATTCAGGTCTTGCTCAAATTGAATGAGGATCCAAGATGTTACTAGTGAGGTGTCAGGAAAACCTGTTCCTAGTTTTATTCCTGAGGAAGTTTGAATACGCCCAAAGGAATTTTTAATTTTCAAACGAATCGTAGCCTCGGTAAAACTAGCAGACTGTGTGAAAAGCTGTAAGACATTCTCGTTTCTACAGGCAGCTTTCTACATATTACAAATAGCAGGACGAATCCAACACTAAGAATTCTGTGGATGTACCAATTGTTAAGAAGTAAAAATTTTCCGTGAAACATAATTCGCAAAGGTACTAAGCCTCCTTGGAGGCCCTCCAATAAAGTTTTAATTTTGATTAATGAAAGGGGTACAAGAATTGGATTATTTTCGTTTCTTACAACAACGACACAACACATTTTCACCGCAGAAAATTGATGCAAAAAATCCAAAATAATCTACGCCCAATATCGGCTTAACCGCTGAACTCCCATTTCACAGATTTTCAACCCAACTTCCGCACCAAAGTATTCAAAAGTTTGTTCAATTTACTTAATTGTTGTGTATTCTCTTCCTCTCCCTCTGTCTCTCTATCTATGTGATAACGTTTTCGGAAACACCGTGTTTGATGAGTTCTGCTGGCGATCTTTGTTGACTAAAATTGTTTTTCTTACCTAATTTGCATTTGATTGATGTTTAGTTTCAAGGCACAAGGATAAGACATTGCATGAACTGCTTTCGATTTGAAATGCGAATTGATTTTGTGTATGTTCGTTCTTGGGCAAAATGGATTTGTGTATAAATAGCGAGATGGGGTTTCGTCTCGAACTACAGCGAGAGAGAAATAAGAAACGACACATTCAATTCACGTTACTCGTTGCTATACACGGGCGTGTGTGAATATGGAGTATCGTGTACATCGCATGTGGAATGTATAAATTGGATTGTACGTTCCGTTTTTCATTTTTCTCCTACTACACAACTTGGCACACGAACTTTCCTAGGGACGTAAATATTTCTATCATAACAAACAAACTCATTACCACACACCAAGCTCGTCATTGCCTGAGAAATCTGTTCCATTCCTTGAAATTAAACACTGCAAACTACTTGAAAATTTACAGAACTTAAGTGTTGCTGTATCACAGAAGCCGAAGATTCTCTTAAGCATCCGTTCGTCTTATTCCATCCATTCCTTCACCAAACTTGTCGTTCATCCAGGGAGAGGGTTGGCCGAAAAGTCATTTATAAACGGCCGCTAACTGCCACTCTAGACGCTTTAGTCAATTTTTGGAATAGGATCTCAACAACATAAACAATAGCGACTGGTAACCTAACGTCTCTGGTTTATCTGAGTCGTGTTTTAAACAATTAATCTAAGCTGACATGGAAGACCATAAATCTGAATTGGAGACGATAGAATGAAAAGTCAGATTGTTTTTGTTGAATCGTATAGCAGTGTGTTCATAAAATTTTACAGTTTTTTTTTACTCCAGCTGGTTCATAAAAACACTACACGCTAACGACACTAGTATAGGAATAATAATCCAAACTACAAGTTACGCGTTGACGTCATGTCATCTATATGTTTGCATACAACACATATTAAGGATGATGCGCATGTCATATTTGGAGCTATTTTTGATTGTTTACAGAGCGTGTTTGGGGCCATTCACAAATTACGCACGCACCAGATTCGAAATTTTAGAACCCCCTTCCTCCCCTCACTCGGAAAATTGTTTGGAGTAAATTTCAAAAATGAATAAAGCGTACGTTTTTGTCATACTCCACCTCCCTCCTTAGAAGTGTGCGTAATTTGTGAATGGCACCTTTGTGCACCAGCTGGTTTATTCAGCTGGATGGAAAAACTGTAAGTGTTTGTGAATTCAACGCTGTGAATAGCTGTGCGACTGTTCAATCAAATATAATCGTGAATTGGTTTCCCGATGATAACAAAATTATTTTTATCTTAAAATTTATCTCAAAATTTCGATCCGATAAAAAGTAAAACAAACAAACAAACAAAATGATAAAACTGTCGTATTCTTACTGGATTTGATGTTCAGTATGGGCACGAGCTTAAAAAAAACTGTCACCTACTTCACAAATTACGCTCGTCTTAAATCACGAATTTCAGACTCCCCTGCCCCGTTCGCACGTCAAACTATATGGAGAAAATTTCGAAAATGTGTGAAGCATACGCTTTTGTCAGACCACCCCATCTCACCTGTAGAGCGTGCGTAATTTGTGAATGGCCCCTAAGAATGAACAAACACACTCTAAGGCTCTAATTCCGTCAACTTTACTTTTATTTCCCAAATGTTTTCACAATAGCTTTTCAAGAATGTTTCAGTGATTTCCAGGATTTTGTTTTCAGTGAATTGGTTCTCAATCTTCATGTCCTGAACTTAATACCCACATCTAAAAACGAAACATTTACAAAATAACTCAGCCGTAAATGAAACACAAAAGTTCAAAGCAAAATTCGGCAATAATGCCGTATTTCAATGTAAAAGATACTGGGAATCAATTTAAAGTGAAGAAAGAAAAAAAACTGAATTCAGAAGAGTGTCTCACTCATGCAAGGTTTATTATTTTGTCTGTATCACCCCATGCATAATAATGTACTACACAAAACGTTTTTGGCTAAATACGTATACTCTCGTGCATTCACTTCATTCAATGTTTTCTTGAAGTGATTGTCGTCTACTCAAACTCCGACGTACAGCTGGATGCACTTTCAAATTCGATTGTCCATTCATCACACCAATATTGTTGTAGCCAAACTCTTTCTTTTCGACGAACTGTTCCAATTTCACAAAAAGATCCAAAATGTCTTTGCCGTCGTTTTGTTTCAGTTCGCCGTCATTCAGTTTCTTCATCGAATTCAAGAACACCTCGAACGGATCCACATATTCCGTGTTGTCGGTGGTTTTGTCACTGCACTCGATGTTGTTTTGAGTGTTCTTCAGTCGGGCAAGGTATTTGGACGAAACGGGTGTGCCAGGCACGGTAATGTCGATTTGCTTGATTCGTGGTGTTGTAGTAGGTGGTAGTGAACGGCGAAATGATGGAGTCCGTTGAAGGCGATTCGATTCGGTATTTTCGTTGAAAAACTTTAACTTAGCCAGACGATTTCGTTCTGCTGATGATATGTATGCCGTTGACATCGTTGCAAAGGGAAAACTCTCACTTTCTCACTGTTCTAATATCTAATTTGTAATATTTTTTAGCAAATGACCGCACAATGGTAACGATAAAAACAGAAATTTATATTTCATCTATCAGCTGTCTTATGATTAAGTTCGCAAACGATTCGATAAGAGTTTCGTTATCTGCCAATCTATTATGCAATTCGATAACAACTTTTTTTTTCACTTCTCGGTTCGAATGTTGTAGCTCGTTAATATGACTCGGACATGACTTCATTTTCGATTTTCTTCTTTTTTTTTAAATAATTTCTGTTCCTTGGGATGATCTTCCTATTAAGAGTAACATAAGCATTAGCGTAGACACCTACCTAAATTGTGAAAAATTTAAAATTTTCAGAAACATCGCGAAAGTTTTGTAATTTGTGTTAGTGCTGGTGGGCGCCACACACCAAACAGAGTTTGTACGACTTCTTCTTATTCTTTTTCAGCCTCTTTGTATCCACTGCTGAATGTGGACCTCTCCGATTTTCTTCCATTTTAAACGATCCATTGTTACTTGTTGCCAGTCCTCTTCTACGTTCTTTTGTTTTAGGAATTTTGTGATTCCATTCGTCAACCCTCTCTAATTTTGCACCTATAGATCTTGTGTAAGGTGGTCTCCAGTCAAGATTGTTTTGGTCCAACTTCCGCAATGTTTCCTGCCCAGCTATTCTTTCCATGACATCAACGACATTTATTTGCTGTCGAATTCATTGACTTGTCTTTCTGTCTCTGAGCGCAATTCCTGAACTTAACATAATTCATCCCATGGCTCTACGTGCCATTCTGAATTTATTTTCAGTTGTTTTTTTTAACGGTTCCCCTCCATACGTTAGAACTGGAAGGACACATGTGGCTAATTCCATGACCTATCTCCCTACTAATGAAATTGGGTCTTGAAATAGCTAGGAATCGATGAGACTTCTCGTAGAGCAACGTTCATGGAACTTATATGGTACATAGTACATGGTATACTAGTGATACGATTTCGAATGAATGAAAAAGATTAACGGATTTCGAGATATTTAGGTTTAAAGTTTGTTAGTAATGATGTAAGGTCATGGACTACTACATGTGTCAAACACTTTACGTCCCAGACTGACATGCAAATTGCTTTTAAACATAAGTCTAAGTTTCCCAACCGCTGCCCATCCGAGACAAATTCTACGGTTGAATTCTGCAGTTTTGCTTTCCAGACCCAATTTCAGTTTATCAGCGAGATACATTGGCAGTCTTTCCATTCGATGACAATGTCGCCAATTTTAAAGACTTTGTCCTCGTTAAATGCATGATTGAAAATGAAAATGAAAAATGTATGAAACTTTATTTGAAGCGGTGCTTGTAAGCTGCACACTTTCTTTACAAGGATCGATTGAGTTCATTTCAGTTTGAGTCTCGTTGTTGGGATTTTCAGGAGGAGTGAGAAGTATGAGCTGTCTTAATGCATTTTGCTAAAGTTTTTTCTTTGCTTATTTTCGTCGTAGCTGTCATTTACAATCGTTTTATGTCTGATTATGATCAGATTCTGAGGATTTTGATGTCTGATTTTAATGCGAACCCGAAATTTAATATTCGTACAGATTGAAATTTGATGAGGGGTGATTTGTTTTCTGATGACTCGGTGGTAAGCATACAAGTCGCAAAATTTAAATGAATCAACTAAAATGAGAACAAAACAAAACCATAACTTTGTACAGACAAATTAAAAAAAAGGACGAGCAGACATACATGGGTGCCTGTAGGTTGTACAACAGCTTTTTTCCTGTGTTAATAATCGTCTCACAACTTTTCTTCCCAACAGACGAACATTAAAATTTCATTTCCATTTCTTCTTCAATTTAGTAAATTTGAAATTACCGAGAAAAAAATTGTGACGAGCGACAACGTAATATCCGTACGTAAGACATTTCAGTGACAAGTCAAAATTGAAGTTTTATTTCCTTTTAGTTACCTTATTGCATACAGATGCAAAAAAGAAAAATAAATGTCTCTTCACTCACAGTGGTGTGGAGCATTGACAATTCCATTCGCACACAATGTGTCCTTGTTACAAATAAATGATAAATTCAATTAAACATTTTGCTATTTTCGAAACTCCTCTCAACATCACAATCATACGAAAAAAACATAAAGTTCCACCACAAAATTGAAAATCATTGTCAATTTATTCATGCCGACGTCATTGACACGTCTTTCCATATAATATGCAACATCGAAATCCACTGCCAGTGGTGAGATTCGGCAGAGAATTATTTTTCCTTCTCGAGGTGCTTGTTCCTCTAGACGGATACTTGCGAATGTTTAAAATGGTGTCAAAAGTGCGTGACGGCATTTTGAACTGACTTACACCGTGAATTTATGTTGTGCCCTCTCACTCAGCTTTAGAGACTTGTTGTCTTCTTAGGATTAACAAATTAGTAGTAGAGCAACTATTAAATCGCGCGTAGCGGTCTAAGAATCGAACTCGCAATCGTTGGCAAAGATCTATCGATTAAGCTACTTGACTCTAGTTGCAATGCAGTTCAACTAAGCCAGAAATGTAATTCAATGGGTTCATGCATGTAGTCGATATTATCGAAAATTTGAGCTGGGCATCCATTTAGTCACATGGGATTCAGTTCATTTACTCACTCTTCGAAAAAAGGATCAAACAGCATAGAACTTTTACAACTGACCTTTTCACTTATCCTTAAGGATAGAAGTAGCTTGTACGTTGGATGCTACGAAAGTAATTCATTACATGAGGTACCAGTCTATCTTGTTGTGCTTCACTAAGAGTAAAAGTTTACGACTCAATAAAATTGTTTCCGAATTACTTAGCATCATCCAAAACAGTCTGGTTAAAGTCTCTTTCCATATAGCATGTCGAAAATGGTTTTAGGACGACAAAATAGCAAAGGGGAACGTTGTGAACGATCAATGCGTTCTTGTCTCCATTTTTAAGGCTAAATGTTGGTATTGACTGACCATCAGCCGTTAAAACGAATCGATTTATTTGCATACGAATGCCATCTACACGCGAAACAGTCGAACCTTTAATAAGGGGTTTGTGTTCGAAATATTTCGTTATTCTGTAAGATCCATTTCAGCGATAGAGTAGTAGTGAGTGTCGCATCCCCATTGGTTATCTGTGTATGTGTCTTCATTGTATCTGAGGAATACTTTCCCCAACATTGTGTTTCACAAGAATAGTTTTTATAATTAAATTCAGATAAATCATCAGTTGCTCGAGTTGTTTTCGTTTTCCATTTTTTTTTTGTTTCATTGAAAAAACCAGAACCTATTTCGATATACATTGCAAAAAAGCAACGTTGAAGTTGATCAATTTCAACTGTATGATATTTTAAACGTGTGTCTTGGCTATAATACCCTCGTCGTATTATACATATGAGACATATAGGCTACAATATTATTTCGATGAAACATGGTCTAGAATTATAATCTCTGTGTGGATGGAATACATGGGGGTTTTTGTTGTGTTTTTTTTTTCTTTCTTTTTGTATTCAATATTTTGTGTTCGATGTACAATGTACACAAAACACAGTTTCATCCATACGGGAGAATCAAAACCAAACAGTGTATGCTAATATACCACCACACGATTTAATAATTTATTTATAAATAGACAGCTTTTCAGAATCCATCATCTGGAAAATCAGATGTTTTTCACAAAACACCACAACTCTCCTCTCGGTCTCTCTCGCTCTCCATCTCTCTGGTTTTGAATTCGAAATTGCCACTTTATAAATATCATATTGATTAACCTTTTGTGTGTGTACGCTGGATTTGTTATTGAAAAAAATTCATTAATTTCATTGAATTAAAGGGAAAAAAGTCAAATTTTTATCCAAAAAATCATCGTAAATTGGTGTATCATTTCCGTCTGTCTACCGGGCAGCAACGTACAGGCTCTATTCGATTCCTGATTCGAATATTTGTGATAAGTTGAATGAGATGCTCGATTCATTAATGATTCAAATCAAATTCTTCTTTGGAAAATACTTTCAGTGATTCATAAAGAATGTTAAGTTCGTTTGTCCCAATTTTACCATAAAAAACACACAGAGTAAGTACAGTATTGTATCGAGCAGCGGTATGTAGGTTTTAACATTTAACAACATCAACAACATCATGTTGGGTGCTCACTTAATTCCGTTAGCGAGATCCTTGGTGTCCAAAAGTAACGAGTCAGTCTCTATATGTTTTAACACCGGAGATCAATACGAGTGTTGACTTTATTGAGGAATCTCACAAAATTTGTACAAAGCAAACTTCAACAATTCAAATATTTAAGAGCTAAATTGAATTGGGGCCATTCATTGGTAGGACACATCGTGCTCTGCAAATATTTGTTGCCCTTGCACTTTGCTGTACATCCATTTGTTTCTTTCTTCTGTGCTTCCTGTAATAAAAGAAAGCGAGTCAGCTAAGTCAAGTTTGTATTGCTCTTCGGGAGTTATATAAGAGTCTCTTCCCATCACGTTGAGGTGATAATTGGAAGTAGTAATGAATTCGTTGGAACCGGATTCTCTCAATGAGAGGGCGAAGCTTCCCATCTATTCTGATGGTTCTCCTCTGATGGTTAATTTTATTAATTTATCTTATGGTTTTAAATCAATCGTTACACGAAAGTAACAAGAGTAAGAACAAAGAAAAACTTGAATGATGAAATCTGAAGAGAAATGAAATTTCGAACCATAAAATTTCCAGATCAAGATTGTTTACCCATTCGATTGATCCATCGTCCAATCGGTTTAAAGACCCTCAAAGCCACCACCGGATTTTCTTGTTCACTATGTACATCATCGTTTGGTCTACGGCACCGAGATCACATAACATTGAGTCTGTCAGATTCCACAAGCATAGGAAATGGTTGCATTTCCCATGCTAGTCCGAATTTGATTAGGCCGAGCCCATGTTAATTAAACCTGCATACCTTCTGGTATCAATGAATACAGTACTACTTCCAATTCTGGCTACCTCATCGGCTTTTTCGTTCTCCAATATTCCAGAGTGTCCTGGTACTCAGATGAGCTCGACATCATTGTGAGCAGGTGAGCTAGGCCTGACCCCAGCTCGGATCATCTCTCGTGCACCTTCACACACGGCTCTGACTTCAGATTGGCGAACAGTAGCTTATGTGCTCAGGGTGCAGTTACACGAAAGTTACAGCAACAACAAGGATTTATTGAATGCTAAGTTTAATATTCGTTTGAGGATTTGACTATAAATTCAGAAAAAATGTCAGCCTATTGTAATTCTCGTGTGAAAATTGTGATGCAAATTATACTTAAACACGACGAGTAATAAAAATTTCATATTTTAATTACATGGAATTGTTCTATCTATACCATCCACCATTTCCGCTTCGAATAATAAACAAAACTGTAGAAAAAAGATTGTCGCTTGAATCGAACGATTCACTTCTCATGATATGAGAATTTGTTGTATTGTATGTTGTCAATTAGAATTCTGAATTTTGATATTTTTTACGATCTACACCCAAGCTTACTAACTTATTGGCGTTAATTTTTTCATTTTGCAGTATATTCATTCAAATGTACCATACCGCCTGTTGTCTATGTACAGTGAATTTTTTCAATTAATGCTTGAGATGACGTATTGTAGTAATTCCCATGGTAATGCGAGGAATATTCCTGATCAAAGCTGTCACCAAGGCTGCCACACTAATTAATCTAATAGTCAAATTAGGTTTGACAATTTGAATAAATATGGTGTGAACGCAACCTGCATTAATTTATCAAGAAACTTTTGTGCTAATTTACGGAATACTAACGACTCAACTGAAGACTGAACTCTACAGAAATGAAATATTCTAATTAGTGCATATATAGTCGTTCACTGTCGAGGTTTTCCAGGATTTTCGAATAATGCCAGGTGAAAGTCAGTTTTGTTTACACGCTAGCGGGCAGTAAAGTGCACTTCACTTGAATTGTTGTGTCAATGGAGTTATGACTCACTCACTCACTCACTTGCTTTTACAACGTTCCTTACAAGGTTTCGTCCTACATTACTCCGGTAGTGGTTGGCTAACGAAAAGTTTCTGAAAACAGTACCTTTTTGCTGCTACGTACATGAAGAACGGAATTTTAAAACATCAGATTTCTTGTTCCGTCAGCATTGTAACACGATTGCATTTGATAAAGAATACCGCCCGGTAACCAATTCAGATGATGGGCTTGGGCCGAATGAATAAGCCTAACTGGGCCCAAACGGGTCTGTACCGCGAGATTTCATGTCAACTAGATAAAGAAAATTTAAGCTGCGCATCACAGAGGGCGGCCAATGCCATTTAGTACCATGCGATTCATGATAATATTTTCATGATAATGACATACCAACGCGAAAAACTGTATTGAGTGATCTACAGAGATTAGCCACAATCTAAAATCTACAATTCGCAAGTTCATTGGACCACAAACGATTTAAGCAAAATAATCTTCTTTTCGCTTACGATTCGCTACAGTTGTTCAAATACAATGTCCAACGAAGCACTTGCATTTGATGCGAACAAGATAATGACGGAATGAAATCCAGATAAAATAATGAATTCTGTCATTTCGTGTCAGTTCCTTCTGTTTTATAAGCACGAGAAATATCAAGACATGACAGTGCATCTCTCTGCATCTCTGTCAACTAATTGATTTCTTTTTGCACTTTAATCATGTTGGGATTCTCTGAATTCTGGGACGATGCAAACAATTGCGACTTAAAAGTTTTTTTTTGGTGAGTTTTCTCATATCTACAGTTTATACTTAATGAATGTAGCACAATCTTAAAGCACAAATTTGATTTTAAATTTGGTTATTTATGACTTTCAAAATATTATGTTCTCGCTAATCCTCTTAATTATGTCATCCTAATTACTGAATGATTGATGTACCGAAAGTTAAGTGAAAAAAGAAGGCCTTGTAAATGCCTCGTCTGGTTTACATACATCATATAAAATATTTACCTGCTTCAATATTTACAAAATACACCTCTTTCAGACAGTCTTTCCGTTTGTGTATTTTTTTCCCTTTTTGATTAATGATGGTAATGGGTTCACCAGTAACCGTGTTTCAGCAGAATATTCATTTCCCATTCGATTTTAACGTTGAATATGTAGCATTAATCTGCGTGTAATGATTATTCCGTTTTCTGATTAAGAAATTTAAGATTCAATGTCACGTCTGCTTTATGAACCCTCTGGGACATGACATTTGACTTAAGCAAAATATTGGAGATAAATAAGAAGCCAGACTGAAATTTTTGAATTACGCGGTACCGCTTCAGCCATATTTTTCGTAGGCTTCACTTGTATGATTTGAGATTCTTTTCTTTTTGACAATAGCCTCAACAATTCAAATTAGTCACTACTATCGACCTGTGGACATCCATTTGGTCACTAGTGGAGAAAAGAAACATGCAAAAACAAAAAACCAGAGCGAAAAAGATCGCTCGAGCGTCACCAAAATCATGCATGAAAAGATGCACTTTTCGCAGAGTCGTTGCAGAAAACCGTTATTTATGTACCAAGTTAAGAAATGAGTTTTTTGTCATCAGATGCGATGCTATCTCACTTCGCCCGTTTGACAATATCACATCTAGTGACAAAAACAGTCCGATCTCAACTTGATGCATAAATAACTATTTTCGGGGTAACAAGTCAGACCGTCTGGTTGGTTGACATCAAGGCGACAAATTTCCGGAAGCCGGCTGATATGAATGCTGATTACAAAATTATGTTATGGCCGAGTCGTTGTCCAAAAGAAGGACCAATTGAGAAGACGGTACCGCTTGCAGCCACTCAGAAGATGTTAAATTGATGACACAGGAAGTCTAGCTCGATCAGTAGGACCACTGGATGACAGAAGTTCGTTGTGGGTTTGATTCAATCGCCAAAAATCCTACTCCGCTTGATCCATATTTTATTTTAGTTTGTTCGGGATTTATTCGAATGGGTACGATTCGATTGACGTAGGAAGTCGTTCATCCTGAAAAATCCACTTTTACACTCGTAACAGAAAATACTATCTCGTTATTACGTTTTCTAATCTGTAGAATGATTTAGAACGCCCGCCTACTCTACAATAAATGGTTTTGTGCTGGTGGAAGCTTTCCTCTTCTCAGAAAAGTTAAATACGCCAACCTATGTCGACGCTTTTCGTGCAACAGTCGAGCCTTTGTTCTAGTGTGCTCAAATAAAAGCGTAATACTTTTATTGATATTACTCCACAGTTTTTAATTAAAATCAGATATCATTATAACCCACGGAAGAACACTGGTGCGCTTCTTGCAGCAAATTTAATCGATAAATTTTTTTTCCTTATTTTTACTTGAAAATAACGTAAGAACATCACCACGATTCATAGTATGAAAGGCCCCCGTATAATATGAGTTTTGTGTTCATCGTGTGTATGCATTCTATAACTCTCGTCATCAATTAAAACGATTCTTTCTAAATAGCCAAGAGCTTCCATGTTTCTATTTCGAAACGTCATAAACATATTAACATTCTTTGTAGGTAGATTATAGCAACTTGTATAATGCGTCCAATTTGTGTAGCGTGTAATTAATCTAAATTGAAAATTTTTGATTCGATTTTGTCCGAGTTGTGTAATTCGACATTTTTTAATGTTAGAAGTTTTCTCATGTTCGAGTGGATGCGTTCTACGAAACAAGAAGAAAGTTTCGTATCTCCATAACTGTTGAATTGTTTTCACAACAAATAACATTTACTACCTGCCCCATGCGAAAGTTGAACATTACATTGCAATATGTACCCTGCGAAAATGATCCTTTGCATATGGTGGGACATTTTCGGTTCATTTCTCATAAATTTTACTTTCGAATGTGGCCGGCAGTAAGGCAGACTTCAACACTGATGCTGCTACGTAATTACTGAGTTCGGAAACAATATCATGACATAAATCAAGGAGAACGAAAAGGGGAATCGGGACGAGCCTACAAGCTGAGACAAAGTCATCTCGTTTAGTGTTGTCATGGAATAGCTCACAGGAGCGAGCGTGGTTCTTACTCAAGTCAAGTAATGAATAACTTTCGCAGCATCCAATGTAAAAACAACTGTTTGCTCATTGTTATAAGTTACGGTAACTCTGCTATTCTTTCGATGCATCTAATGTACTTTTCGTTTTGCAATTACGCGATGCACGAGAACACAATAATTCATAATGTTAATAAGTGAAATTACGCTTGAGAAACTCTTAATCATCGGTCTACACACACGTTGTATGGATGCAAGTATTTGTCTAGTATGTTCTTGTTGTCAAAACACCCCTGTGCACTCCTGTCTTCTGAAAATGTTGGATCATCTGTTGATATACAAAACAAAGGATTGTGCAAGGTTCTGAATGGATAGATGACATCGGCTGACGCCACATTCCTAAAGGCAAACTTTCTATCTATTTTCTAACGCATTGTATAACGATACGAAGTTCTTTGATGGAATATTGATGATTTTCGTTCAATGTTTGACGTGGTATAATTGATACTAAACAGATAATGGGAAATGACAGCCGCAAAATACCCTGTCTGAATAACAATTGGATTTGATGTGAATTTAATTCAAAAACTCCTCGTTGTATATCAAATCTATTCAATTTGTATAATAAATGCGCAATCAATAACTTCATTTTATCAAAAATGTTTGTTAAACAAATTATACACAGTCGACCAACGCAGTTGATTGGATTCTTTTGTTAAACTTTAATAAATCCACAACTAAATTGCACATCATCCAGTCTCGGAGTCCCAATTTTGGAAATATGTTGGGTGAACATGGCATCGACGAAGGTTATTATCAATTTGAAATAGATCAACAAGTAAGGTGGAACATTTTTGGAATTTAAATGCTGTTTCTGCTACTGCTTCCCTTCAACGTATTCCGACTCCTGTGTAATGCTTCGTATTCAAGCGAATCTTTCAGAGTCTATTTCTCGAAAATATATTTTTCAAATTTCTAAAATTTCTCAACTATTTCTAAAATTTCTGAAATATTTCTTTAAATATTTTCGAAAAATAGGCCCTGTAATCTTTTAGTTTCAACAAGTAATTTGTTCATACATTTGAGTATCAATTTTTCACAATACCTTTAACATGGCGTGTCGACTTTGGCCAGAGTACTTCCTCCCCTCTTACGGTGTACGTAATTTATGGACAACTTCTTATAGGTCAGGCCTAGGACAGCGATCAATTTTCAAACATGCAGACAGATTTTGTAAATGATACCGTAGAAGCAGGTCAATCTGAAAATATAGGTCAGGTCGTAAAATTTGACAAGTTTTTTAAGCTAAATCATATGGATCTATCAATTCAGCCTGTAAAGTTCATGTCAATCAGTTCATGATAGGTCAACCTGGATTCGTTCATTTCCTCATGTTCCCCATATACGATTTTTTTTATTAATTCACATAAAACCGAAGACACACGACCAACTCTCCGTTGCTGAGATCGACAGTTATGCTGCGTTTTCCACTAGTAAGCGGATATTCAAAACAGGCTTAACAATGGAATACGCAGCATAATTGTCAATCTCATCAACTCAAAATTGCAAACCGAGAGCATTAATAAAAACCGCGGTTACGGTTATTTTCAGGTTATCCCGGCATAACCGAAAACCTTCAAGCAATCCAAACGCAAGCTTATGTTACAAAAACATTTTGAGCATGCTCTGAATTTTCCAATCAATACAAAAAAGATCAAGGTCGGGCCGACGACCAAGGAGAAACTTGCAACAACAAACTAAGAAAATCCTAGAATTTTTCTCTAATTTTTTAGGGTTTCTACATAAAAGAGTAAATTTCCAAATAAGCCTTGGCTCTTGAAATAAATTTTAACATTTTCCGAATTTTTTTGACGCAAACTTTCATCACAATTCAATGGCGTGTTGGCGTAATAGTTAACTTTGCTCTCCACTACTCGATTGAGATGCCAGTGTGAGATTTCGAATCTAAACCGTTACGAAAAAAAAACCGTTTGTCAGACATGGACACAAACCACTTTGTATGAATGCCAATTTATGTTATCCTGCTCAAATGCTGATGAATAAATTTTTCAACCTAAGCTGGCTGAATCGTTACAGCTCTGTGGTAGTTGAGATGAGAAATGTCAAAGGGCATACCGGTAAAATACAATGTTGAAAGACACTGGTATTCTACACCTGGTATTCATCCTAGATGGCACTGTAGGTTTGTCACACAGCTTACCACTGATCACTACAAAAACAATCCGGTATCAAGGATCTCAAAAAAAAAAGAGTTGACCTAAAAAGTCTTGCGAAATTGGTAAAAATAATGATCCGCTTAGAACCGGAACTGGTTAGATAAAGGCGATTATTGAAAATTTCATTTTGTGCGAAATTTATTTGAGAATTTTTAAAACCGAAAACCGGGTTTCCACGTCCGGTTAATCGAGATTTTTTTTCGGGAAAGATTGGCTGTTTAACCGCTTCGGTTAAACTCGGTTTGCATTCCCTACTCGTCTTCAGCTTAAAGCTTTGAATTATACTCAAGTAGAATGCCAACATTTCTCATCGGATTCGCTGAATAATTAAATTTTTGGTTCAGTCAATCACTTTGTAAAATTTAGGGCTTCATATAAAAATGTTCAACGTTGCAGATAAAAGAATAAAATTGTGCAACCGGAGCAGAGTAATTACGCTTTGATGTTGTGCTGAACAACATCGATAAAAATCTAATTACCGCGTGATTATTACCAATCCACCCTAAAATCTGTTATGGAGTGTCGGGGCCTTTGTTTCGTTGTATCAAT
>JANTFA010159528.1:0-10460 GCA_026413405.1 Phytosciara flavipes
TCCTACATTGATATGCCTAGCGTTTCATGAGGAAAAATTGCTGAAGCATTTGCGAAAATAACGAGGAATCGATAAAATAGTATGTAGGAAAATAGCAATCATGTGTTCATGTTCATCCCTTTCACAATTGGAACTCTAAGACCAACTTGTGCGGAGGTTTGTTTTTTGATATTAGAAAAAAATTGGGAGGTGTATGAAAAAACCTATCTAGCAGAGTAACAGACATGGTTTACAAAATTAGAAGGATTGAGATCGGACAGTGTACCTTGAGAATATTCTAACAGTGTTATACAGTGTTCGAATATTCTCACGGCACACTGTACGATTTTATTCCCTCTAATTCTGTAAACAATGTTTGTTACTTTGCTACATAGCTGCCTTGCCACGATCTAAGCAATATTTGGTCCAACGAATGTCGAAATCTAGAGAAGAAATATTCTTATTGAATCGATAAATTGAGGAACCACAAATCTCCAATTCCCATTATTCTCATTATCTTGCATAAAAATCGTTATAAATAAACTTTCATTTCATTTACTCAATATAAAACATTGAACAAGAGAAGTAAGAGATCTACAATAAACTATATTCTGATTTATTTAGTAAATCAACTCAAACAACCTTCCTATGGTTATACCTTTCAAAAACTGGGTAGTCATCTGTTATCGGCTACGCCGACCGAAATAAGCGAAAGATCCACGTAGCCTCGCATAAATAGACAAATTAGTGTTATAACAAGTGAATTAGTAGATCAAACGAACCAACGAAGTATCAGATTCGATGTAAACAACATCGTGATACGTCTGAAAGGCTAAATGATCGCATTGAGGATTACATTAATGATATGTGTAACCCTATTGAGGGTCTCTATAGGCACAATCATTAAATCAAAGACAATCTTCTCATCTACGATCACTGACTCTGGTATTTGGCATTGTAAAACATTCTAGTCAACTGATAAATCCTACTAAACATAAACATTTTCATCAAATCTTTCGATTTGCAATTTTCCAAATAGCGCACCAATAAACATCAATCGGAATGCAATTTCTTCGGAAAATCTACGACTAGACAAAATCCTTAAATTGAGCTACTTTAGCGATATTTATATGTAATATACAACACGGTATATAGATGCCGGGTTGCCGGGTAGTGAACTGAAATCTTTGCGTCAGTTTGTCGTTCCATAAATATTTTTTTCATCGGCACTGTAGAAATAACCGTACAAGACTCTATGTATTCGATGTGTTTAGTATTTGTACACAAAAACATCCTTACATCTCTCTGGCATAGTGAGACCTGCATAACACAAACCGATACATAACATAATATGGGGGTGTTAGATGAGCATTCACTCTACAGTGAATTTTTCTCGCTCCATAAATATAAAACACACTACACTCAACGGAGGGTATTCCGTAATATTCTTTTGCATGGCTAAAGATGGAAGACGAAGAAGCGCGCCACTGACGTGAAGAAAAATTCCTCTATAGCCGAGAAATGCCATATATTTGGCCATTCTGACATTAACTGCTATCGCGTAGAGTCCTAGAGGATTTATTGACACCGCTAAAAGCCGTATACGTATATCTATCTATATGTGTGTACGTACATTCAATGAGCGCGCGGCGTGCAAGCACACAACACACAAAGACGTCCATAAATAGTTATGTAGATAAAAGAGTGTATGGAAGGGTGTAATGGATAGAAGTATAGTTTCCATCCAGTTCCTTGAACGATTTGATTTGATGATGGGTTGGGCCGATTCGGGCTATGAGCTTGAAACGTTGCAAAATGTACACTTATTTAGATTGGGAAGAAAAGTTGCACCAAATTGGTTTAACGATTTCGGTATGGCATGGGCATTCCGTTCCATTTCTATCTGGTGTATTCTATGGCTATGGATATATATATACAGAAATGTATGTACGTTTGTTAGCAAGTTAGTGGTGTGGGTCGGTGATTGATGGAATTTTGGGCGGTAAAAATGTTCATGGCGAAAATTTATTTATAACATTGGGCATTAAATTTTACGAGGAAAAATGTTCCACTTTTCTGTGTTATGGCGAATTAGTTTTCGTTTGTTTTGTTAAAATTGTACAAAATATAAGGTGGAAAAAGTGGAAAATTTATTATTCTAATGTTTTGGTGACAGAATAAGTTTTTATTTATGAATTAACGGGTGGCATTTATGCAAAAACCGAAATACGAAATAACGGAACATTACACTTTCCGGTTGCATTCTGGAAATCGCGATATGACATTATCTAGGAATTGTATTATTAACTGCCACCGCATTGCTATACTAAATATGTCAGAAACAGTCGCATTTACTTAAAACTTTTGAGCGATCACATTTCGAAATTTGTCTGGGTGTGGTACGGGTGTGAAGTACAAACAGTGAATGTACTGCGTTTATTCAATAAGTAACATTTATGACACAATAAAGTAATTGTCAGGAGACGACAGCCGGCTTCTATGCGAGGGGTGACGCACACCTTTGGGCTAAATGGCATTTGCCGCCCTCTGAGATGCCCTTCACCTCTATGTGTAAAAGAAACGCTGGAACTCTTCCTCATAGCCAGTTATGGTTACAGATGGATCATTATTTTACTAATTTCGCAAGAATTTTTAGGTTCACCCTTGTTTTTTCGAGATCCCTTGATCTGGTTTTCTTCTACAATCTCAGCGGTATGGTTAGTTATGCGCTATGTCATGCATGATAAATAGTTGAAGTCCTAAAACACAAATGACGTCACGCACTCCCCTGCGACACACAAAAAGATCAAAAATGATCCAAATGAGTTAGGTCCGTCACATTTTCAAGGACACTACCTCCCCCATCGGTGTGTGACGTCATTTGTGTACGGTTCCCTACAAATTCTCAAACGGTAAGTCGCGTGATGTTTCTCAAATCAACTACCGTACATTCAAACCAATTCAATATTTGGTTTTTATCCACGTGGTGGAAACGGTTTTTTTTTTGTAGCGGTTGAGATTCGAAGCCTATACACTGGCAACTCTTTAGAGTAGTGGAAAACAAACGATAAAACACTTATGGTCCAAACAAACGAGCCATCGAAAACGTGTTTCGATCAAAATTCATTTCGTTCTTTGACAGTTAATGACAATATGACAAACATCGAAATACGTTTTCGATGCCTCGTTTGTAATGAGAATTACGCTACTAAGCTTTTCGTCCACTTTAATCCACAGACACGGCTGTGATATTGGATGTGGTTTCGTGGAAATTTTCTAATTGACAGCTCTTGCCACAGACTTGTAGAAACTAGGAGGTTACTTTGCAGAAAAAAAAACAAAAACCGGAAAATTTCAAACTGACAAGTAGTTCAAGAAGACGACAAATTTTTGGTTTGAATTGTTCAATATAATGTAGCCTTACTGTTTCTTCTTTTTGTTTACCAGTGCACTAGGGACGATAGGAGTATTCGGTGGGCAAACATTTCATTGCTTGGTTACATTGAACTATTTTACGTTTTTTCATTATTCCATGCACAGAATGTGTCAGATAACTCGATGTGTGAAATAAACGTTGAATATTCTGAAATCATTTGATATCGACAACAAGCACAATAATAAGCGATAAGCTCTGGTTAGTGTTTTCTTATATAGCAAAACGTGTGATAAAAATATTAAAGTAATAGATTATGTTTCAAACACACACGAAATGAAGTACGAGATTCAATGATTCTATTACAATACGCTTGTTGTTTTTAAAGGTCAACAAATCAAGATCATTGGTTTTAGCAGCATGGCTACATAACCTGAAACAATAATTAAAATCCAAACCGAAATTCGAACTCAAGTCGTCTTGTTTTCCTGGAAAAACATCTTTTCGAAAAAACGAAATACATCAAAGAAACGTTCCATCGTAACTCACAGAACCAAATTCAACTTGACACTTTAATAAATTTCAAATCATTTTTTTATACATTCCTCGATTTGCGATATACGTATGCACGACCATGTATATGCGCACATAAAATGTAAAATGCATCACCTCAAAAAACCGCATAGCGTCCGTCTCTCTACCTTCAAATAAAATTGCATATTCAAGGCATGCATTTAATCCGTATCCAATCTGACAGTATGTCAGTCAAATCCAAATTTCCACTTTGCAAATCAAAGTCGTTCGTTATATTAATACAAGTGAGATGACAGCTAGAGAGTGCTAGACACGTTACACATATAACGTACGTTTGAATGACGGACAGACGATTTGGTATTATGTATGAATTTGATATGAAATTTTTAATGTGAATCGCCAGAATGCAATCTGCAATCAACACTAACAGAATTATAATCTCAGAAAAGCTGACACATGCATAATTATATAATTCTGTACAGAATGAAAATGTGAGTTGGACGGATATTGATAGGCTTCAGTTTACTTCAGTAAAGGTTATTGCTCATAATTGCCTACACAGATTTGACTTTTGAATTTGTAATCTGACTCTGTTTTAGTTATGCGCTATAATGAGTTAAGAATAAACAACAACCTTAACTGGATCACATCATAATGTGTGCATTCGATTCGATAAGAAAGAAAGTCTAGTGGAATGTACGAGCTTTGTTGAAAGTTTACTCAAAAAATTTGTTGAAAGATGAAAGATGTACACGAGCGTGGGTGGGCGTTCTATTCAGCAGTGAAGGAGTATCAACATTTTGACTGCTTTCTCGAATAAACTTAGAAACAATCAGAGTTTATCAAAAATTTGTTGTCAAAAAATTATCTTCAGGACTATCAATTGGTAGAGCAATGAACTCTTGTCCTATGGGTACTGGGTTCAATTCCCGGTGCGAACACATGTTCATATGGTTTTTCCTAATCATGCTGTTGTCGGGCTATTGTTAAATTAATTGGAATTGCATTACGATTTTCAGATGCTACCGACATATTTGACAATTATCAAACAGGCAGGAGTCATAGACGTGATTCAGCACTCCATCCATGATTATAGATGAATATGAATATTACAAATACAGAATTTCATTTCAAAGTGATTTAAATTGTGGATACGACGCATTCTCGTACGTACTTCACGTAATTATACAATGAACGCAGCAGGTAGTAGGCTGTAGTGTCGTAGAATACATTATGGCTATTACGTCAAAACAAATATGATCAATTCTTCTGATACAGCCATACTCCTTAGATTATTACTTGTCCTACCCGATATTACACCTGTGCAACTCTAGTGTGACCGCATACCTAGTACAAAATAGTTGGATGACATGTGGGTCGCGTAAATGTGTAAAAATCCAGCCCGAAGTTCAGCCTCAAAAAGCTCGAAAAGCCCAATTAGCGGCCTTAGTCTAGCGTTTTAATCGAGATATCGGGCTCTATTTGCCACTTAATTGAAACAAAAATCACGAAAATCGAGTGAAGTTTACTCGATTGATGCGCAGTGCAAGTGTCCTTTTTCGATTCCGTATCCACCTCCTTTCCGCACTTCATTTGCCGTTCAAATGAAATCAAAATCATGAGATTTGAATGCAATTTACTAGATTTACGTGTGCCCTGATTTCAATGCATTTTCTTACTGTTTTGGTATTGCCAGTATAGATGGTGGTGATACTTTTCTTAAAGCAACCTTCATCGAACCTCATCTGGTATACTGGTGATCCGCTTTCGATTAACTATCAAACACCATCTAAGAAAATATTAATGGATTTCGAGATTATTTGGTTCAAAGTGAAGAATGTGCGCCGAATGAGCCAAAATTTGTTAGTCACGGGACGAAGTCAACGTGCATCCATGACTACGGAAGCCTATCTTCAAACTTGACCCCTAGGTTGTGATTTCAGGGAAAATAAATTACTGAAATCGTAGTTGATTTTCTCAAGTTATCTACGAGTTATCTACTGCATCCCCAAATGCTATGCTCTCATAGTCTGACTCGCATTCACGTCGTAAGTGCGCCCAAAATTTTTGAATTTTGAACGCACTTTTTGTCAATTTAACGCTACCGCCATACGAAAACTGTGCGTCAAAACAAATATTTTTGCGTGTCTTTTCAAATCTGAAGCGCACTTACTGTGTGAATTCCGATCGTTAAAAACAGCTTTTCGAATCTTATAGCTCTTTACACATAGCCTTGAAGGATATGATCACTGATATGACAGTGGAATTTCGCACTTCACTTCTATTTGATCATGTTGTGTCTGCTAAAAACTAATAAAACTTCCCACATTTCCAAATATTCCCGGTAATAACTGACAAAGTGTGTGCATGAGTGCGATTTTATACCGAATCAATTGATAAATTTTAACGGAAGAGGAATAACAATTTTTTTTTGTGTGTGGTTGGTTAGAAAGATACGTTTAACGTTTTCAATTAAAATTCTAATTAATTTAGTAATATCTATGTTACATCAAATAAACGATGCTTTTTGTGGCCAATTTTACTGTTTGTATTCATGCCATTTTATGTGTATACATCAACATTTCGCAGAACAATAATTGTTACAACAAATTGAAATGCATGTCAAAATTTAGCATAGTTAGAGCGAGAGTAAACCTTTATAATTATAATAATTTATATTGACAGTTATTAGTATTTATAGCCGGGGTTGTCAAAATCAATATGTAATCAAATCAAGATATTTAGTGTTTGGATATTTTGTTGCTGTTGATTGAGGCTGTTACATTTATGTTTAATTAATACTAATGTTTTATCGCACACAGTACGTTGTTAGGGAAAGGTATATTGATATGTACACATTGTGTGTACAGCGCAGTGGATAAATATTCAAATTAGAGGTAATAATGGCAATGATTTATGTCCATCTGAACAATGCCTTTTAACTGTTAGAATGTAATTCACACGTTGGAGACTGGAGGATACGATGAACACATTCGGATACTAGCCGGCAATAAAACAGCTGATTGAAATCAAAGAAATTCAATAGAAAGGGACAAAGTACATAATCATCCTGCTGCTATGCGTCTTGTACTGCTGATACAAAACCTCATGGTTGTGAAAGCGACAGCGATGCAATTAAGCTCTTCAGGTACAAGGTGGTCAAATGCAGTGATATGAATGTTTCAACAATTGAAGTGAAAGATTTTTTCATAAATCTGTCAAAAAAACTTATAGATCCCCGAGTAAAAGAAAATTGAAATGAGACATCTCACAAGCCTCAGTCGACCGAATTCACACTTTCCAGCGAGTATGTTCATACAAAATTTTACTACTTCAGGAAGATTTCAGAGGTAGGTCAATTTAGGCTTTCATGAGAACTTTTTTTTTACTCGGGTCAAATCAGGCAGTATTAGTGAATTAATGTCATGCAGTGTACTAATCTGTAAATGTGTTGATAAAAGCGTTGTATAATTACCTTGTTTCTGCTCTTTTGCGATAACACCTACTGCTTACGTATTTGTCATCTGGAAAATAGAAACCAGAGACAATAAATACAAGTGAAGAGAAAGATTTTTGTATAAAACATAACAAGGACTTTGCTTCTCGCGTAAGCTTCCGAGGAAAGGTTCAAAATTCACTAATGTTTACAGCTATCAGAACTACGTCGTTTAAATTTCAATAAATCTATAAGTTCATTGACTTCGATCCTTGAATCAGTATACATTCAGCACTTACTTAAAAAAGGCGCGAAAATTCAATTTTGCCCTCTTCCAGCACCTTCCTCCAATGTGACCTATTCCGCGCCAACGTTTTCCAATCACCTACTCTAAGGGCTTTCAGATCTGATTCGACATTCAATCTAGTACTTCAAGAATAATCTAATATTTGTAGTAATCCGAGGACGAAAAAAGCAAGTTCATGAGAATGATGTGAGGTGAGCCAGTGTGGAGAAAAATCTTAACAACTCTGCAGCAGGTATTTACGTATCTGTTGTAGGCGTTTTTTTGCAATATCGCGGGTTCTCTCTCGAACAATACCTAAAATCAACCGTTCCTCCGCAGCAGATGCGTATTCAAATTTTCATGCCGAGTGACTATACCGCTAGAAAAATCCTAAAATTGCATCCCAACACAATAAAATATTTTTACTTTAGTATGGACTCTATTCCATCTCTCAGGAGGAAAAGTCTTCTACTTCACTAGTAAAGTGAAATAGCATTCCACTACCACACACGGGAAATATTCGATATTTCGTATCAAGATTTGGTGAAAGTATACCTAAGAGACTTTTACTCACCTGATGACATTTGGGTTAATTTTCATTTCCCACAATTAGCAATAATAGATTACGTATTGCTTTTTAGATTTTTATTTTAGTTAGATTTACAGAATCAGCGAAGCTTCCGAAGGATCCAAAAAGAAAAATAATTTAGAGACCATTTGTGACAATTTAATTTAGAATAAACTTTGAAGACTTTATTTACAACAACCAAAGGCAACTGTGATGATGTCAAATTGATAATCTAAGTTACAATATTACAATCTCCAATACAGCAATGAAAGTGGAGACAAGGTATGGTCAAGTCATACAAGCCGGAGGACATACGGATTTTGCATTTTGTAGCCTCGAACGAACTCATTCTTCAAATTTAGTATGAAATTTTTTACAAAAATGAGTTCGTTCGATGCGAAAATGAAAGAGACCTTGCAAAATCCACATGTCCTCCGGTCCATACAACTTCAAACGATTGACCATACCTGGTCTCTACTTTCATTGCAATACAGTAGGTATTTTACGAGTGAAGCACTTGTGAGATGAAAATCCCAGGTAGTGTATCATTCCCCAAGAAAGTATCGAGCATGCCTACTCGCTTGGAGATTGTTATTTTGACTTGTGAGGTTGCAAGACAATAGATGGACATTTACTCGCTACATCACTGTGGAATGATTCATTAGCGTTAATTTTCATAACCCGTTACGAGTAAAATAGCACCCTTAACGTGGAGAAGAATTACGGCTGCTTTATTCTATCGCTATTCTAATGCTATTCTATCGTCGCTTTGCAATTGTTGTACGCAAGATGTCGTTGCAACAACTCTTGTTGGTAATGTCAACAGAAAAATAATTTATTTTTTACAAGACGAATTTTAATCAAATTGAATGCCATCGTACAGTACATGATCTCAGGACTCAGAGACTCAAGCAAAAAGTAATTTGTCTGTTGACACCGGGTTTGTTGCTGCGACATCTTTAGAAAAAAGGCGTATTTCTACACGGAAAGTTGATATTTTAACGAGATTTCTACATTTAGAAAAGTGATGCCGTAATTCTTCTCCTGGCATGAAGATTTTTTTTTACTAGAGTGGTTGCAAATCTCGCCTTCGGCTCGAGCTGCAAACATCACATTTGTCAAAATAAAAATCTCCAACTCAATTTCTGAAAAAAGATCTTAATTTCCAGTCTAAACTTTCAAAATAAATCAACTGCCACAAAAATTGCATAGATCATTGATCTTCAAAGATAAAAGAGCGTTCCGAACTTGCTGCAATTTTATGCAAATCATTTTTTCTTCCCACTCAGATGTGTAATGTGTCGCATCTTTCAATGGCGCAACTCTTTTTCCATCAGCAAAAATGAAAGAACGACAAGGTCAGCAATATTTTTCTAAGCAGTAAGAATGCTGACAAATTCAATATATGAAAATGAAATAAAATAATTCCTTGTTTATGGAGAAGGGGGGAGGGAGGGAGTATAATCCCGATATGCAGGCAGAACTCTTAAAATGTCGTTAACTATAAATAAAAATAACACACCAATCCAACAAGTAAATTTCATTAATTTCAGTTTTTTATTGCCACAATAACTGTTCCACGATAGTCTTATTTATTGTAATGCAATCTGATCTTGAAAATTAAATTTATGCAATTTCTTTCTCCTATAATAACAATATAAATTTATCAAAAAATTGTGAATTTTTTATTTGCGAAAAACATACGAAAAAACCTTTTTAAAACTTGTTGTGTTTGGTTATTATAATGCAGAAGAACTATTGAGAACACAGCATCACATACGAAAAAAAAACCGTATGCAGAAGAAGATCAACAACAACAAGAAAAGCTTGTGAAGAGTCTGGTTCTGGTAAAGAGCGCACACATTTGACAACTCTATACCTGAGACTGGATTGTTCGATCGGATGCAATAATTTTGAATAAATATGACTCTTCGATATGCCTGCGAGATGGCGTGAACCAATACAACCTACACTTATTTTATATTTATATTGACGTTATTATTATCGGTTCTGAACAGATTTGTGCGCTAAATGATTGCGGATACCGGTTCTTTTTTGTATTCATCTTTCTTCTTATTAAAAAAAAAAGTTTTTTTTTATTTTCGTGTGTGGAATCCACACAGTGTGGTGGATAATATTTATATGATAATGAAATTGAAAGTGGTTCTCATAGAATCGTTACCGGCTAATGTGAAGCCGTTTACTTCATTCACCCAAAGTTATTTGAATCAATTTTGAACTCAGGTTCAAATTGGTCATCCATTATCATTATCCGATCCACGCA
>JANTFA010159539.1:0-10460 GCA_026413405.1 Phytosciara flavipes
CATTCTATTCACCCACCGAATGGGTGGTTCACTTTTGTTAGAATTTATATATTCCGGAACGATTCCAGTTATGAACACGTCCTCTTGTCTGCACACTGGACCGAATAACGATTTGGATAGAACATCCGCTATCCGGCGAACTAGGCGCATGGAAGTAACGTACCCAAGGCCAGCGCAATGTGTAGGAAATCTTTCTTTAGGGTACTCCTCGTAAGTAACGTGGTAGAAATTTTTTAGATCTCTGTGGATGATTTCGCCTTTGTGTATGGCGCACCAAAAAGTGAACGACTGCGACGCCTCTGGTGGATATTTACTCAACTCAGCAGTGAGTTTAAAAATATCCATCATAGTATCGTCATCTGTTTTCACTAGCAGATCTGCGTCACTGCAGTATGATGTCAGCCAATCATACGCCATAATAAATTTCGTAGTTAGGTTTCGGTAGCTGTCAACGAAATCTCCCATTATGACGTCACCGAATTTGTTCCATTCAGCATCTATTTGATCAGCATCAGTCTGCGTGACATTTGGGGAATCAGCGCCACCTATCACGAATACGACGGCCAGAATGCGCACGTTGTTCAAATTACGGTACGATCCATATGTTTGACGAATCAAGTCTCGTTGCATAAAACTTCTTCGACGAGACGGAACCAAGATCACAATCGAGATTGTAAAAGGAGCTGTTTCATTTGTTGATGGAGAACACAATTTCTCGTTGTTGTGTAGTAGTAATGTCTTAGGTCTGCGGGTAATGTGAGTAGTCGTTGATGGAGCAGAACTACTCGTTGATGAAGGGCTAATCGTTGATGCAGCAAAACTTTCAAAACTACTCGTTGATGCACGATTACTCGTTTTTGCAAACCAACGGTCAATGTGACTACTTGTTTTTGCAGACCGGCGGCTAAAGTGACTACTCGTTGATGCAGGCCAACACATGATTGTTATGGCGTAAGTAAATGAAGCCTAGAAATAAGAAATTATCGAGCTATCGATTAGCGATTGTATTTTGGCTATTAAATGAGCAATTTACAGCCAATAAAAGAAAAAGCATCATCTTCCATTTAGTCCTTGATATTAGCAGAGAGGTCCTATGATGCCACCGCATTTTGTTGTCCAACATATATGGAATCTTTTTAAATTAGAGAAAAAATTATGAGAAATGGTATTTGTAAAATGAGCCCGGATCGGTGAGATGTAAGATGTGTGTCGATCAGGCTTTGCAGTTGTAGATTTACATTTCAGATGTGAGGAGATCTCGTCCCATGAGTGAATAATGAGTTAAGAAAACGACGAATAGTATAACAAACTGTAGCGCACCCGAAATGATAATGAGTACAGAAAGCACTGACTCTAGATTGTGCAATATCTATACGTGCTTCTGTAATAATGACATCCACATGATTATCAATATTTCTGACCCCCTTGCCCCTTCGTCCACATTTTTCCTATACCGACAACATGGCTTGCCTCGTTTTTTTAAAACTTCCTTTCCTCTCCCCCCTCCTCTCTTATGTGAACGTCATTATTTCACTAGACCCAATTCAACGAAGTATGACGTCACGCTTTTTCAAATTTGTCGCACCAAATCTCCAGATCTCTAATAACTCGTTCAGTATGCACATTTTTAAGTCTATTTCACTATTTCCTAACCCCCTGCCCCTATTTAGGAATATTTGAGGGGGTATCATACACTATTGACTCAAAAACTTCATGCTCGAAGAGTTATTAGAGATTTTAATTTGATGACAGCACTGAACAAGCGTGACGTCATTTTTATGTATGACCTTCTATCTCCATTTCTAATTTCTCATACATTTTTAATATTTCACATGAACTTATTGCATTGAAAATGAATTATTTTGCTTTGATTCTAAATTTCACACATCGAATTTTTTCTTGCTGGATATTAGAAATTAGTATCAAAACCACCACTTTCCACAAAAAAAAACAACCAAATTTGATACAGACCGCTTGATCGAATATCCTGAACGCCTGTGATTTCCCTTTTTGAATATTTTGTCCTAGTGACTAGTGACGAATCAACCACAACCGTATACTCGCTCTAATGAGGTAAACTGATACATGAAACATGAATTAATCTTGAATGCTGAGTACCGCCTAACATCTATATTTAACTTAGTTGATTTGAATATTGACTCAATTAAAGTATTTTATATTCAGACAGACCAAAAATGGCTCATTACCTAACCAGATAAAGGGCCAAAACCACAATTTTTTATCTCACTTCGTATTCCCGGATTTTTGTCACAGTGGTTTTGTTCGAAATGTGGCTTTTCTTGAAGTAAATATTTTGAGCGTGATAAGAAAACATGACAAAAATAAAATAAGTTTCGTCAAGTTGAGCTTTCACACTAATCTTGCGCGGTGTGATTTGCATGGAGCCCAATATAATATAATTGCTTTGGGCAATAAGTTCAACTTATTTGGCAGTAAAAAAGTAATTTCTAACGGCAGTTAACCGTTATGTTTTGGCAGTAAACAAGCGGTGCTACGTTCGGGATCTACTCAAAACCAAGCTAGAAGCTCCGCCTCCGCCCCGTTGACCACCATACAATTTTTATTTCGTACACATACAAGTTTCCTTCTTTATTCCATTCTGTAAGTTAATGTTGAATTGATGGTTGTAGATTAAATCGAATTGAACGAGTCAGTTGTCTGCTCAAATATTGTATTTTCCAATTTTACTATGGCCGAAATAAAACTGCCAAGTAACTTAAATTTACTACCAAAATATCAAGAATAGTGCCGAAAATAATGGCATTTAACTCGTCCCGCTCGGTACGTTGAATATACGCTGAAGGTTCATCGTTATAGATCACTACTACAGGTTACGGTACTTTGACATTTACCACTACTTTAGTTTCGTTAAATTTTTCGTCGAGTGCGTTTTTTGTATGCATTTTTTTTAAACGTAAATGACTTTTCCTAACGCGGCTGACCTGTCAAACGGCCTTGAAGATGATCTATGTAGATGACGAATTACTTACAGCCTCACTGACAGCTCTAGCCTGTAATCATTACGGCCGCATCATTTTGACGAATCAAAAGAAAATCACAAGCATTCTACATACACGTTCTCCTCTGCCATCCTAACGTTTCCTCATGAAGTGGGGACTGTTTGGCTGCTCAATGTTGTCAATTTAGTGCTCTTTTTACTAGCACTTTTGTCGTTATTAAAATTGAACACAAAGACAATCGTCCAACAGTTGTCAGAATTAACAACATTGGTTCATTCAAGGAAATGCCTACTGATTTTCAAATGAAATTTAATTCAATGTTTGTCAAGGGTGCTAATTCATTCTATTGTGGAATGCCTAGAGGAAATTGATGTTAAATTTATATTTTGGTGTTTTCAACAACCGAGCGACGGTACGCATTAAAGCAGAATACAGAAGAGGCCATGTATATGGCCGATTACAGTAAGCTTAAAGCTTGCGGGCAAAATACAGAAGAGGCCATGTATATGGCCGATTACAGTAAGCTTAAAGCTTGCGAGCCCGAGCTGTGATCTACTGTTACTTGTCAAATAATTAGTTGCCACCACTGTAACGAAAATGACACCTTTTTGGTCTTAGTGACATAATTAAATGTGTCTGTTTTCGCTGTTGTGAAAGCACATATTTATTTCGGACTATTAATTCACCTGTTTATACATTAGAGATGATGGAAGCATTTCATTTGTTTCAGAATTTTTTATCATTAATGATTCATCGTACTCGCATACTTTAGCCTATGTACGCAATGTACTTAGGGGTCGTTCATAAGTGACTTCGCGCTATAGCGGGGAGGGGGAGTATGTATTGGTTTCCGGGCAATAATAAACTTTGGATCGCTTTAGCTGTAGAATTATTTAGACCTATTTTACCTATTGAGTTTTTAAACTTAAAAGAATTATAGCCTGGTTCCATACGGCTTATATTTTCCTTCGATTGGAACATTGTTTCACAGAACGAATCTGCAAGAATTGTGAAAAATATTTATGAATGAGCATTGTTAATCATGTTCACAGTACTAAGCCGATGACAATTACGAAAATAAGACCTTCGACAGGCGGCTTGTAGAGCTACCAAAGTGATGGCAATTACATTGAAAACTATGAAAACTTAGAGGACGTGGGATGGTTGGATCAGGGCGAAGTTGAATCAGCCATCATGTTGAAACTCATTTGTAAAGAAACGTACGAAACTTTTTTTGAAATACATTTTTTGACATTATTTTTAGTTTTTTTTAAACAAAAACGGACGTCATTTACAGGGGACCATCTGGAACTTGGCGGAATCAGACGAGGGGGTAGGGGGTTGTCGAATATTTACCAAAAATAGTGGACGTCATTTATGAACGGACCCTTACAGCTTTTGGTTTGATTAATTTTTTGTATGACACGTCACTGTTTTTCTTTGTTAGAAGTGATGATAATAAATCCATGCAGACAGGAGAGCCGCCGAAATTTGAAAAAGTTGGCTAAATTTCGGCGGACACCGGAAATAGGAATTGGAACCTTCGTTGATGACCGACAATACATTATACTGTTTCGAAATAAGTTCAAAAATGTTTCAACTTTCAGGGCAACACCACGCCGACTGATGTTGTTCTCAAAGAATAACATTCTGCTAAATTTTTGACGGCTCTCGAGTCTGAATCCATCTAACTTTCAGTAAATTCTGAATAAAGCAGCAAATAAATTATGGGACCGCAATTTGACAAAAATGAAATAAATATCGTCAAATTGAGCATTCACACACCCTAGGTTCAAAATTCAACGATTTAATGTTCTCTTTAGTTTACCGAGTGTATACCACTCTATATGCCGAGGATCTCCGATGATATGAAAAAACGATTACCTAACTCAACGAAAGTTTTTTATTCAACTTACAAATTAAATGTCAAAAGACATAAATTTCAACAAGAAACGAATTTAAATTCGCTCGCACGTTTACTTTTTCGCCAAGTATTCTACGTTCCTGTGACCGAGTTCTTGAATTGGCCGTACATTGTCTCCGATATGTCTGGTGGTAGATTTCGTTGCGTCTCGAAATATCTGAATGAGAGTGGGACTCACCCGAATCGGATCCCTTACGACAGTCCATTCAACAATCTCGTTGCAGTCTAGTGTTGTAAGTGAACCGGAATATCGATAGAAATGTTGTCCATTTCCCGGTAAAAATGTAGAAAGTTCGATTCGCTGTCGGACATGTGTGGCATCACGATTACGACCAATCCTGTGATTATTGTTTCATTGTTAGTTTCCAGATAATTTGCAATGGTCAAACGTTAGCTCACTTCAGAATGTTAGTGGCAATAGTGTGAAAGCCTGAATTAAAATCCGAATCATTTCCTTCAGCGATAAATACGGCGACTACAGCTATACCGTTCGGATCGCCTGAATTCACAGCTGCAGTACAACTATCGTATTTGGAGTTGTAATGCACAAGATGTGCTTCCATAGCGAAAAACTTGTTATCGATCGCATGCTCAGAGCCCTTCGAATCGTGGCTCCAGTGAAAATGAATTTCCGCGAATATGTATGGGTTACTAAATTTGTATCCAGACATTTTCCCCAAAGATGTTGGCTCAGGTTTTAAAGTCACCCGAATTGTGTGTCCGTAGGCAGCAATCCAAAATTCTTAATCATAGGTGGGCTGTGTTAAGACACTTATACAGAATTATTTGATCTAATCTAGCTTACCATCACTGCAATAGTGTTCATTAAATTCTAATTTAACGCGCTTAGTCCGTTGATAATCCAAATGTACCGGCAAATTGATTGGACTCTGCCGTGTGCCTGATTTACACAGACCTTTCCAATCCACACTATTATGTTCGCTAGATTTGTCCGTATGACGAACGTCATCGTGGCTGATTCGTCCATTATCCAGTCCAAACGCCAGAGCGCACAAGCAGCTTAGGAATTTTTTGATTTTAACGAGAGGCATGTATTTTTTTGTCTGCAAATTTAATGTTTTCAACGGCAAAATTATACTTTTTTTCTGGTTAATTTAATTTTTTCTTGTGCAAATTAACTGACTTCAAATCACCTCTGAGATGATCAAGAAAGCGGTGCCACATAAAATTCTCAGTGGTGCCAACTGTATTTATGAAGTCTTGTATGACGAACTCAACTTAACAAAAAAAATATTTTCTTCAAGTTGACTTTCTGAGTGCGTTTGTAAATTTGTGTGTCACCCGCCTCGTGGGTGTCTTAACCTGTTATTTCACAATCTTGCTTCAAACAGCAAGTTTTAGCAGCAAATATATTTCTCATCAGCAAGGTTGTAGCAGTAAATTATTGTTTTAACGGCAGATTTATTGCTTTTTGACCAGCAGAATCATTTTAGCTTTACCATGAAACTGCTCAGAACGAAGGTTGGGGGAATAATTTTCCTGTTAACTGCAGTCTCGCAACAAAAATCTGATTGTGGGAAGACAGTATATGCTTGCTATGACCTCAAATCCCAGGTCGAATCCCAAATTCTAGGAACTGTCACTGGGGCACCTCGGTCAGGTCATAAAGTAAACGAAAAGACCAAAAAACCTGGTGGAAATTTGAGAAATTCTAGAAATATGACCCCGAATCCCAAGTGCAATCTTAAATTCTAGGAACCGTCACTGGGGTACCTCGGTCATGTCGAAAGCTACACGAAAAGACCAAAAAACCTGATTGAAGCTGAGAAATTCTAGGAATATGACCTCAAATCCCTAATTCTAGGTATTTTGACATGTGTAGCTCCTCAGGATGATGAGTTAAATAAAAAGTTTTTCCCCATAAACGTTCACATACACACACACACAACCTTCGAGGAAGCGTAGCTCCCAAACGAGTACACGTTAGTCATATTTGAAAAATGCCAGATGACTTAGAATTGCGATTAGAATCGATAGCCCAAATTTAAAAAAAGTTGGTTAATACGTTTAGAAGTTAGAGCTCAAACTGGAACATCCGCACAAAATAACAAAGTAACGAAGGATTTTTCATGTATTTTGGAACAGTGAAAACGGTCGATTTATATGAGAATTCCTGAAATTCAAAGAATTGTTTCTCGAGCTGCGGCTCAGCTGCAGAGTCGAGTGATACCTCGTTGGAATCGTACGGAGCCCTAGTCTTTTTAAACATAATTTCGAGGCGGTGGGAACAACAGGAGAGAATCTCAAAATCTGCTGTATATCTAGTGCCGAAGTCTACGTATTGGGACTTGCGTCACGGGTGCTATGCTAACGCGCACCCATGATCGACAAAGGTGGGATACGAACCATCGATCTTCACCTTAAATTTCTTCGATATTCTTCAATTGACTTGAAGTGTTACCGAGTTTTGTAATCGTTTAATCTGGCTTTGTTGTGTTGCTTGTTACAACCAAATAATTGGAACATTGTAGGTTCGACTAATTGTGCATTTATCGACCTTGCATTCGGACGAAGTTATCGTCCATCTTCATGGCTATAACAATAATTACACAGAAATTAAAATCTATCTTACAATGCCTCTGATAAAATCAGTTTTCTAACTTACGTTAACTTACGTAATCGTTTAAATTTATTGATCTTTCAAGATCTCGAGTCTCTTAGAATGCTCCACACAGAACCCCGTAGTGAGCCTTCGTGAATAACAAATTCCATATAACTGTAAATGAATCCTTAGTCATCTATAGAATCTGTATCCGCTGTTTCTCGTTTGTATATGTTCAGGTTTCAGTTTGTACGAACGAATATATAAAATGGAATATTTAGATGGGAAAAGTGCTGCCTTCCCGGCATTAAAAACTGTTTCGTTTTGAGGTATAGCTTGTCTATTATTGCAGCGAGCGACTTTTCTTTTCAAATTTACTACTACGATTGTGCGGAATTCCCATTTTTCAATAAGACTTCCAATATTTAAAACTTTCCATTGACGAATTGTAGAGACTTAGAATTTTCTCAGAAATTCATTGCGTCATCAAATTTCACTAATCGAGATTTATATTCTAGTCACAATTTTCTGCTGTAGATTTTGATACTAAAACCACTTTCAACAAACAAAAAAAATCAACGAAATTCGATACAGACCTTTTGATCGAATACCCCTGAACGCCGACAGTAATATAGTACGGCGGCGTATAGTCGAGCTTTTTCGCAATTGCGATTGTGACTTCCCTTTTCGACTACTTTATTTTAAAATGTCCTGACCAATCAATTCCACCATATATGAGTGGAACCTGATACAGAGCGTAAATGAACTTATCTTGAATACTGACAAATTGGTACTGTCTATCATCTGTCTTCCACTTAGCTGATTTGAATATTGACTCAATTTAATTGTTTTACATTTAGGAGGAGTAAAAATGTATCAGTGAATATAAAAGCGTGAAATCGCAGAATTTGGGAGCGTGAGTTTCTATGCAGAGAAATTTGAACATCCGACACAAGTACTCTGAATTTTTATTCCGCAACGAGTCCGGGAACGCGTAAACGTGTAAAAAGCCAATACGCCCAACAAAGAAAATGGCGAGTTCGGATTTGCTGCCATTTTTTTGTCAGGAATGTGATCTTTTGGTCCAACTGAATTATAAAATAGTGAATGCTATGCAAACCAAAAAGATGTAAAGCTGCACCGCTGTGGTGAAAATGACACCTTTCAGTCCTGATGACATAATTTACTATTAGCTGTGTCGGTTTCCGATTTTTTGAAGGCCTCGTCGCTTTTGTTAGACAAATTTATTCCTAACTATTTTGGTATTCTAACAGGTGTGTTGATACATTGACGTTGCATTCTTTTTGTTTCCGTCTTTTTGAATGACTCAGCTATCATTTTTTTGTCTTGAAGATTACGTAACGGACACATCGAAATAGTATCACTTACGAACGAGCGTTAAACACTAGTTTTTTTGTATTGGTTTTACCTATACGTGTATGAGTCTTGAGCTTGAAATATCCATACAAGGCTCTGAATTTTGCTACCAAAACCACTCTTTCTTGAACATAAAGAAAATCAGTTTGTCTATCTAGTGCCGAAATGTCGCGACTTCGTCGGTCATTTCCGATACTCTGTAGAGAAAACGTTCTCCATAACTTATGCTGAAGCTTTTTTTTAGTGAATTCGATTTAGGAACTCACCTCCGATGTGTGCTGATTTTACTTAATTAACTGCAAAAAGCAACGTGAACGATATTCGAAAATAATTTGAGTTATCACTTTTTATGATTTCAATTAATACCCATCCAGTTAGTCAAGAGACGCCACGTAATTTCAGAAGTGTATGTTCGAGCAAGGCAACACATCCAGATCAGGGCCTATTTTTAATTCTTTAATTTGGTGAAATTCATCAATTTCAAACTTTGGTGAATAAATAACACAAAAATAGGCCTTGATCCAGCCATATGTTTGTAAAAATAATCCTCATGGTATGGGTGAATTATGTTCTCTCATCCCTACTCTTAACGTGTAGATATTTGTACGATAAAGTTAGATGATTTTTCAGTTCACCCAATTTCAGTTCTTTGGTCTGAGAAAGAAAAAATTGGCCGCTAAGATGAATGATCTGAGAAGGAGGAAAATGAGGTTTAGACAGACGTTTGAGCTGACATTTGAATGAAAAAAATAGTTCCGTCGTTCGACTGTTGTTTTTATTGAGAGTAAGACGAAATTCGTAGTCACTAAAGAATTTCTTCTAACTTTTTGTAGTTCGGACATATGTTCCACGGCGCCTTTCTAACGTGACGTCATGTTTATCACAGCAAACGGCAGGCGGAAATGTTTTTCGAGTCGTAAAACTAAGTGACTTTATTGGACAAGACATTCACGCCGTAAAAGTATTTGAATTTTCAACGCATTTTTTGTCAATTTGAGACTACCACTGAGGCGCACTTTCGGTGTGCATTTTTAAAATCGACTTTTAACCGTAAAGCAATGATGGGTGTTTTCGATCAAATGAGAAATTTTTTTTTCATTTGGCCTTAAATGCCCCATCATGGCTTCACGGTTAAAAACTGATTTTCAAAATGTATTAGCAAAGTAAATGTCACTTAGTTTTTTCGATTATTTATTAATTCATCGCTTTTATCTGTTTTAGGTTTACTTCTTGTTCCGAGTACTTCCATTTAATGAGAGTTCTTTGGTCTCGTTTCTTAGCTGCGATAGGAGTTTCTGATAAAATGCCACAGCCTCAAAAACTTTGTCTTAAAGTCCGGGCCATGTTGAAGAAGATAGAAGACTCTCGTTCCCGAACGTTTTCCAAATTCATCTAAATCGGCAGTTTCATTGACTGGTCGATCAATTACCGTCCAAATATATCTTCCATCTACATTCTGATTATCTTCAAAAATGTAGAAAACCCATTCGATCATTCTATTCACCCACTGAATGAGTGGTTCACTTTTGTTAGAGTTTATGTGTTCTGGAACGATTCCAGTCATGAAAACGTCTTCATGACTGCAAACTGGACCGAGAAACGATTTAGAAACTTC
>JANTFA010159561.1:0-10457 GCA_026413405.1 Phytosciara flavipes
CGCGTTTTGTCACAGACGAACTGAAGCCAATATTCGCTCGACTGGAAGTGCTTAAAATAAGGGACGCTGTGGTTGCAACAGAACTTTTTTAGCTTTTACAACAGGATCCATTCCTACATCAATTGCACTTCCATTTCGTTAGACTTACTTCCACTGTCGGCATGTTACGTGTGCCAAGCGTACATCTAACGACCTCACCAAAAAAAAATGTAATTTTGGTGCAGAATGAGCCGCCCCAGCGGCGCGCTCCATCTGAAACCCTATTCGCCGTACTAGATGGTCGCACTAGGAAAAATATCTGGATGCCGTTGCAGCATGGGCGTTTTCAAAATGCTACAAAAAATGGACAGAGGTTTTACTGCACCAAAACCGTCGACCGAGAGATGAAGGGTCGGCTCGGAAATGTTATAGCATACAAGCAAAAATGCCGAGGCATTATGATTCCGTTGCATAATGTTGATGACGACCATTGGGGGAGTTTTAAAGTTTATCGAAAGCACACATGCTCGGATCCACTTACGGATTACAGCCTCTTCATGAACAAAGAGCGAACCATTATTGAAGAGGACGACGACGAGGAAGATTTCTTTTTAACATGTATCGACGACGACGTGAACGATTTAGAGGGGATTGGGATGTTAGATAACGCTGGGCCAGATAACCCTAATGGGGTGTTCAGTTTAGACAAGGACAAAATTTCAAACACAAAAACTGCAAAAAATGTTAAGCCCAAATTGTTTGGGTTCGGCTCCTCGAGCCCACGATTTTAAATTTAAATGTTTTATGGCAGAGCCAAATAAAAGAACGTGACTTGTTCTTATGGAACAAAATAAAAAATTGTAAATTTTGACGAATTTCCTGGTTTTTCAATTATTTATCAACCGGATAACAAATGGAACGTGGGGGTCAGTGGGTGATGGAAAATTGTTGATTTTTACCCCAAACAACGCAAGAGCTTCGATTCGGTGTGACATTGAAACCGAAAATCGGTTCGAATTATCTCTAGATTGCTGGCTATGACCTAGATGGAACCATTATAACGGCAAAGTCTGAAAAAAGGTTTCCAGTAGATGTAGACGATTGGAAGATTATCCCATATGTTGCCCCCAAACTGAGCAGTCTTCAGCAGGACGATCATAAGATTGTGTTTTTCACCAAACAAAATGGAATCTCTTTAGGGAAGTTTAAAGTGGAGGTTAGCAGGACCGATGCAAATGTAACACTGGTCTGATGAAATTTTTGTCGTCGTTGTTTTAGAAAAAAACTGAGGCAATCGTTGCGAAACTGAATCTTCCGATACAAGTGTTTGCAGCTACTGGTAAAACGATCTATAGAAAACCGATGCTTGGAATGTGGAATTATATTTGTGTGATCATATGAGAGCAATCACAGCCGTAGCGATAGCGATTGGGAGAAGATTCGCTGGGCGAAAATGCCGGTCACCAAACAGGCCTGAAACGTTGAAAATTCAACAATTTGATTGGTAAAACAGAACAAAGCTTTCAACCAAAAACTTGATTTTTCAATTGCATTTTCCATTGAGCTCCTAGCTTCATTCTTAATTTAAGAATCTTAAATCAGTTTGAATTTTGTACAATGTTCGACTGATGAGATTTGCGCTAGAGTACTGAAATACAAAAGTCGTAGAGCAAAGGTTTGTCGTGCTGTCCGAAGGAACAATTTGCAATAGTTTCCAAATCGTTCCCTATATGATAGCCGTGAATATTGGGCTCTCGGTCTATGGAGTAACATCGGGCTATCCGAATTCTTGATGAGGATCTACCATTTTCAGATGAACCCTAACGATTTCCTGTTAAAAACTGTCAGACTCCAGGGTCAGAATTAGCAAGCACTTTTTTCCCAAGGTAGCCTGTCCGATCCATCTCATTTTGTAACGAAACTTTGTGAAGCTGCTAGAAAGTTGGCTGACCACAGGGTATTTTCTAGTTGGCTCAGTAGAAAACCTTTTGCGTTTCAACAAGAAACATTTTGCCATTCTTTAACTGCGACTGAATTGTTTACTGCAGCTGTTAGGTCATTCCTTTGTCGACTATTTGTGTGAATCGTTTTGTCAACACGTTGGTTTTTGTAAATTTTTCAATTTTTCGCTGTTCAATTTTGTACATTTCGTTTCTAGCATCAAAATTGTACCATGGACAGCTATCTCAACGAGTACAACGGTGACTTTCTCGGTGAACAGGTTAGAATAATTGAATAGCGTCTCTGCTCATTTCAGCTTTCTAATAGCGGTTTTTCTTGTTCCTTCAGTCACATATCCTGCAATTGAACGATCACTGTCTTCTGGAATTAGTTTCACTGAAGTCATTCACTTTACTGGATTTGTGCCCCGTAGCAGAGTCTTGTGAAAGATTCCGGGAAATCGTTCGAAATGCCTTCCCGAAGGAACTCTGCATTCGAATAAGGCACACTGGTGATTATGACATTAAAACGCGATTCGAGACTACCACCACCAATCGACCTGGTATCGAAAGAATTTTAAGAAACTTCGGCCCGTTTCTGTCTGGAATTTCAATATCAATTCCAAGAGTTACTTTCTCGTATGAAGAATACTTCAAACAGAATGGTGAGGTCGTACAGAAGCAGCAACAGAGGCTCCAATTTTGTGCTGACTTTGGTGGGCAGATGTTGTGTTGATAGTTTGAAAGTCTTAAAGATTTCCGGTTTGAAAGTTCTGCGTTTTGTCACAGACGAACTGAAGCCAATATTCGCTCGACTGGAAGTGCTTAAAATAAGGGGTTGCAGACGATGAGACACAATTCGCGGGATGTGATTCACTGGTTGAACTGAGAGTCGTTCATGTGGAAAATTGTCAGGCCATTTTGGCGAATATTTTTCCCAATTTGGAACAATTTGGCTACGGGAAGCCTTACAAGCCACGCTGTACATCCTGGTCGAATGAGTGCACTGAATCACAGTTAATGGACATAGTCATCGACCGTTTGTCAACGCTGAAACTGTAGCACGCTTCGTGTGATGATTTGACCTTCGTACCGGCCATGGCCAAATTGTATGAATTATATTCGTACAATTGCCGACTACCGGACGATCAATCTTTTCAATTCCACTTTCTGTTACAACTGACGAAACTGCACATAATGCATGGTGAGACACCCGTGCCCAATGTGGTCAACATAGTTCGACTACTGATCCATTTGAAAATGTTGACCATTTTCGATCTGGAAAAGTTCGTTTTGTACGAGAAGGCATTTGGCCAGATTGTCGATGTGGTTGATGGACGGCCGTACCGACTCACGATGAAATGTAAATTCAATTTCGATGTAAAAAATTGGGACGATAACCGATATGTTAGATTGTTACGCGTTGAACGATTGGCTGTGCAGTTGAATTTTTGAATAAAATAATTTTTTGTGTTTTTCGGGAAATTTTGGTTTTCCTTGTTCATGCTCAACGTCTGTACTGGAGATGTTCGGAAGAATTGCCGACAGGCTATCGAAAAGGACTCTTTCAAAACAAAATGGTAGGAGACGTCGCTTAATTCCTGAAATTGGAGACTCAATCAAGTGATGTATTGGTCGATTGGTCGAATCCGTTAGAGTTCCTCGTTTTTGAAAGTTAGCGACCGTAACGACGTATAACGTAATTCGAAACGATCCCACAATTTAGTGCTGGAGAATGCAAGGCTACATACTGAAGAGGTCTTGCCAAACAGGAAATCGGCTGACACCACTTTTCATACAAAAACTTCACCACGTCATTCGAATTGGGCTGTGGGGAGTTTTTTTTGTATAGGAGAGGTTAACATTTTTTACCCGAAAAAATGGCGGATGGCAAACCTCCCCAGTATGTAGCTTTGGGCGAACGAACACAACCAGTAGTTTGGTGCTGCCATTTGAGCTAATATTTCGTTGTGGTATTGTCGTTTGTTTACGGGAAGTCGGAAGCAATTTCAAATCGATAGTTAGCACGTACAGTGGCGGGTTAAGGTTTTCTGCGCCCCGGGCATTGAAAATTCACCGCCTTCAATTTTCAATATTCATCGTTTGCTCCTCATAGCGTAGTGCCAAATGCAATTTTCAGAACGAACGTTTACAAGAGTTTTCTAATTAGATCTCACCCAAACCACTTCTGAAATTATCCCAACAGGAAAAAACAGAAGGCTATGGATAAAATACAAATGTTTCATCTTCAGTTTTAGGGGAACTTCCTTCGCTCTTCGCAGATACATGTACAATTCTTGTTGGGACACATTTGGAAACGCTTTAGACGAGATCTTAGAAGCAGACTTCTTGTAAACGTTTTGCATTATGCACTAGACTATCATTTAGGCTTTTTAACAAGATCAGTTCACACAACTTGGTACTCAATAGGCATTATTTTTAAAGATGAAGCGAACAGACTATTGGCGAGCGAAGCGAGCCGAAGTTTATTTTCTCAAATTTCCAATTTGTTTAAATGTTGCTGTGAAACAAAAGAAAACTGAAAGTTCGATGAGAGACAGAAAAACTTTTCCAGATAAGCCATTGAATCTGTAACTGTCTCTCTCTGTTGCTTGAGTCTGAATTGATAGAGTTTATGTCGCTTGTGCACGGCCTAAACGAAAAAACTTGGAGAAAATAATTATTCTTTATATTACATTTTGAGTGTTAATGGAAAATATTCACTAAAAATGATTCTTGCTTATCGACACTCAGTGCCCCAAATCTCCAGCGCACTGGGCAAAGTCCCGAATTGCCCATGTGGTAGTCCGCCACTGAGCACATATCATCGTAATGCATTGCATTTAGTGATGGGCGAATCAAACCGTCTTTGATGCCATTATCGGAATTGAGTCAAAAATTTTAGACAAAAAAATCTTTATTTCATCGAGATGCAAAGTAAATTCAAGGTTTTTGAAAGAACAGGTTGAGATACTCAACACACAAAATGGAGAAGCCACTACAAAACTCGTATGCCACCGCCTCTGTGATCAACTCGGGTGTGTCTTAACCTATTGTTTCACAACCTTTCACAACAGCTACTTTGATAACAAAGAATAGCACCACAAAAATAGTAGTCCACGGTGTGCCTCGTCCATTCGCTTCATTCTTTGACCACATTACCTAGAGAGACGAGACCAACAATAAATCCCAGCCGGAATCAAATATTTTGCCCGACTTCACTTACCCAATTCGAAAAAGCAACCAAAACATTACTTTGGTTGGTTCCGAAATGTTGTCATCAAGTTCAAATACAAACTCTCCGTTCGAATCGTGTATCTGTTGGTGAGAACAGTTGATATACCGTGAAGACTTGGGTAATTAAGTACACCCCAAATGTGTTCATTCTGCGCACTACAAGCATAAGTGATCATATTCGACAGCTTCTAAACTGGCCAGTTTCAGTACTCGATTTAGAGTACCACTCATGCTTGGAGTGCGTTGATGCATTACGTTGTACTGAGTGCGCGACAAAAAATTAAGTTGTTTTGCAGTTTGTTACGCTGCAATAAGTAAGAGTGTGTTGATGCACACATGTACTCGAGAAAAGTCGAATAGACTCACACCAACACACCCTTACCGCATCCAATAAAATTTTCATATTTTCAGCACATCTCATTTTTCTTACTTTCATCGATGGAACATTCGATGATCCCGCATCCAACTGAAAATTCTTCATGGTGAATTTCATCTTGGTTGCGCAGCAACAAGGCAGCTATCTAGCAAAGTAACAAACATTGTTTCGGACAGTGTACCTTGAGAATATTCTAACACTGTATCAGTGACACCTACAGTGTTAGAATATTCTCAAGGTACACACTATCCGATATTCCGCCCTCTAATTTTGTAAACAATGTTTTTTACTTTGCTAGATAGCTGCCTTGGCAGCAATCAATTTCACTTTAATCATCTATGATTCTTTCGGCTTTACGCCGTACAATTCTGCCGATCGGTTCTTGTACTTCGGGAGACAACACAGTAACATTGTCCTTGAATGGAATGAAAATTGTTAATGTGTGTCGAGACAGACAAAGCATCGAAGTTCATACCACATACGTAACGAATTCCGCTGCATTTTTGTCACTCAAACCATAGCACTAAAATTACCAAGCAATACAACAGACTTTTTTAACGGTTTTTCGGCCCCTTTTAATGTATGAAAAGACGGAATGCAGTAGTATTATACCAACATTAAAAACCTAAATTCATATGAGAATTTTAGACTACTGCGTCGAGCAGGCCCCTTATTTCAAATCTGTTGTGTGGCTTCGTAGTTCTAGTGCCATGCTCAAACACATTGCAAATGTCGTTGGCTGCGGACAACGACGAACGAACAGTGTTTGTGATCTGATGCCATTTAATGGATTTGCGACTCCATTGAAATTTCGCTTCAGAAACGCTGTTGAATATTGAAATTTGAGTTTTAATTTCACAGGATTGATTTACACTGAGTTGCTGAAGATAAACCCACAAAAACCATTTACAAATTTGAATGCAGTTGCTGTCCCAAATATATTTTGGTAACACTTTACCGCCTGGAACTTTTCGTCGATTTCTACTTCATCTTTAATCGCTTGAGCCTGAATGGTCTCCAAGTATTGTACGTATTGTTTCAGTTGGGTGATGTTAATGGAATGCACTTTTTCCCGATCATTTTGTTGGTGATCCATTTTTCTGTTCCACTTCAATTCACTTTACCGTCAGAAGATTTGCTTATTGTTCACACACGTCTTCTCCAAAGTGATTTACAAATTTTCATTTGTAAACCTGAAACCTGAAATAACCGGCTTATTACTAAGGCGTTCAGGGTATGTGTTCGCAATTAGTTCGAAAAAGAAAAGATCGTCGTCAATATCATTTTGCTGGCTGATCTATTACACTAATCAGTTTACAGTTTGCGTACGATATTTAGCATTAACTTTCAGTAATTCTGAATTGCTCCCCGCTCGGAAACTGTTTCTGGAAAAATTGATGCGGTTGTCTTACTTAGCCTTGTTCCTTATGCCATTGTTTGTTGAAATGCGTTCTTAATAGTCCTGATTTTCCATATTTGCTTGAAGAACAACTTAAAATGCTTATTCATTAACGTGGCCTTTCTCTATACTATCGCCACGTAGAATGGCGAAGGAATCGATTTATTTAAAAAAAAAACATAAAGGGGATCCGTAATGTACGACAAATAGCTGGCTATCCATAAAATGCATACCTCTGCAACATCTTTAAGTCATTCCATTTATACTCTCTCTTTAAAAGTTAGAGAGAAGTCAAGAGTCCATAGAGTAAGCCTATAAGTCGAGCTACTCGGCCGTACAGTGAAGGTAGAGATTTTTGTCGATATTTTGAGTATATTAGTTTGAAAGGTAATGATGACCGTAAAGCAGTAGAACTATTTTCGGTGACCTACGAAAATGGCCGTCAGGGATGAGTTTCAATGGAATGACTCAAAGATGATGCAATGTAGCAGAGTAGTTTTAAGATGTATGTAGTTTTCAACCAGCCATATGTCATACATTAGTCGTATGGGTAATTTGGTTTGCCCTCACTCAGTGATTTGAATTCGACGTGTTATAAACATAAGAGTGAAAGCATAAGACTCACGTACGTTGTACGGTAAACACATAAACGAAATGGCAATGATCCGAACGGATAATATGATAATAAAGAACGCCAACTTATTTCCGGGTTTTCGGAAGTATCCACCTCCATTGTCCACAGTTTTCTACATCACAGTTACAACGCGTAAGTTTCACGTCAATAGAGCCTACATTCTGTACCCTTACACTGTAAGGATTACAGTGAACGTACTTTGCTTTATGGATGTTCTCATCATGAGTGTCTTTTGAATTAATTCTACTCGAGTCTCGAATCTACTTTCAACTCAACTGAAAACATTACACTCTCAGTTACACAGCAGCCGTAATGCATGCAGATGTTAGCAGAAATTCTAAAGAAAATATTTTTTTTTAATTCTCATGTTTCTTCGAAAGCTGGAATGCAGTATCCACAGATGTAGCAATCCACGACCTTGTCCCGTAACTAACGAAGCTCAAACCAAAAAATATCTCGAAATTCATCGATATTTCCTGAGAGAATATTTGTTTCATTCGAAAGAGAATCACATCAAGTATACCAGATAAAGTTCCAAGAAGGTTGCTTTAAGAAAAGTCTAACCGATTCCGAGCTATTTCAAGAACCCAGTTTGTTCGTTACGGGACAAGGTCGTTGAGTTTGCCATTTATAAATTGAAGATATGTATTCAACCGCGTAAAAATTATTAGAATATGATACTCATCCAAAAACACAATTCGTTGTGTCAAATTTACACTTTGTATTATACAATATTTTTTACGTTCTCCTCAACTGTAACACACACACACACACACACACACTAAAGGTGCGGTCATTGTATGAAATTGAAACCTGAATACGCTAAAGAATTGCTTCGTGGATCATATCCTCAAATCGTTTTGCCTAAAGTTGATTGTACGGAAGGTTGTAAAGACCATTTCTGGTTATCCGATGTTGAAGATTTTCAAAAATTGCGGAGTCAGCGCTGATTATAATGGATTCAACTTTGAGGTCTACCTGAGATTTGCATAATGACACGTAATAGCAGAATGCTCAAAATTCAAATGTGGGAGCGCACCTACGGCGTGAATTGATTACGTTGATGGTTTTAAGGTGGTGAACTATTTTCTTGGTTAAACAAATTTAATTTTCTTTGCCTTGTAGTTTTGTCTGATCGTATCTTCTATTTGCTATGATTTACCTGCACTACTTTCACTACTTACATACCACAGTACTGTATTCTCTGTAAAAATAGTTACGATCCAGCTAATTGAGCGATTTATATGTGTTTCGTTTTCGGTTTTGCATTGATTGAACTAGGTATTTGCTGCTTGATTGATGCGGAGAGTTTTATAGTGCTACGTGTCATTTACCTAGTATAGGGTAAACATTTAGTAGTTTCGGTTAGAGGATGTGCGTGACAAAATTGATTGAATGATAATTTACACGGTGGATCTGAAAAAAGTTTGAATAAACTCATAGCCAAGGTCGCTTTGCTCTTCAACATTTTTACATGGCAACCGATGGTACCAAGACTGTATGGCCTCCCGAAGATACGTAAAACGCATATCAGAACGAGACCGATTGTATCTAATATCGAATCTGCCACGTACAAATTAGCAAAATGGTTAGTGAAAGTTGCCGAAAATATCAAGAATTGAAATTCGCCGATGATGAAGTCATGGTATCTTTCGAAATAGTCTCACTCTATCCAAACGTTCCACTGGCAGATACAATTCAGGCAATATCAGATTGGTTGAAAACAATAAACCCAGCGAAATACTTTGGTTGATGCTACCAGGGTATGCATGTACCAACACCAGTTTTGATTCCGGGACCGTCTATGCAAACTCCCACTCTCGTTGACCGATTTCATGAATGAACTGAAACACATAAAAATGGTCGCAGTCGTGAATGGATTCGGCACAGCTACAGTGCATGACCTTGTCCAGAAACATTCACGGAAACTGAAATTGTCTTCGTTTTCAACATTTCTACGCAGAATTCCAAGAAGCACCCGCTCTCTTCGCATGCATGAAATTCGCGAATATGGCAGATATTTGTTTATCTCCTTATAACTGTTCTCAGTAGCCGAAGGCATACCACATCATTACAATGCGAGCAAAATTTTTTGAAATTTAGTAAATGAAACCATACCGGTATGAGTTGGATGCTGCTTCGTAAATTCTTTAATTAAGGAACAATGTTATGGCAAAAGCAAAAACTCACTCCAGGGCTGTTGAAGAACATGCTTTGTTAACTGCTTTTCGACAAATGTAGTTAGGTACTTCACCTTCTCTCTGGATATACAAAAAAAACTCTACACCTTGTCGACACGAATTTATCAAAGCATGTTGCTCAACATCACTGTTGTGAGTTTGCTTTGTTCACCAAATTGATACCTCATGTAATGAATTACTTTCGCATCATCCGTTACAAACTAAACTCAACTGTCTCAATAAGAAACTACGAACTACAATCACATCCATCCATAGCACGAAAAGCATGTAGCTTCTTCAGAACAACATCCATCGTCGGTATTATATGTTTGTGACTATTATTCGAAGGATATAGGAAGCAGCACATGCAAAAGTGTTCAAAATAAATGTTTCAATGTGGTCGAATAACAACCACCATCACTTCTTACAATAACCACGAATCTTCGCATCCGTTATTTCCAGTATCTCCCAAAAACTATTGCAGCACGTATCTCCCGTTCGTTTTTTCATCGTCCTTTTGCCTCTTCACTTTCATTGTTTTGTTCATTTTCGCTCTGTGCATCGCCAACAGTTCTGCTTAATGGGTTGTTACTGGGTGGCTCAGTTATCGCTTCTAAAATAATATTTTGTTAAGCACTGATAGAGTTAGTGAGGCATTTTCGTTGATATCGTTTAGTCTAGCTTGTTTGGTTATGGTGCCATTACGCACATC